>LT642422.1:0-18682 GCA_900128585.1 Stramenopiles sp. TOSAG23-3 | reverse complement strand
AGAAAATATCCAGAAAATAGCATGGGAGTAGCATCAAAACTTACGCGTTTCGGACCGATTTAGGGCCTCCAAGGGTACCGTATACCGTATACCGTACGCCGTCGTTTAATTCATTAATACCATACGAGGAACGAGGAGTCGAAGACGAACTCCCCTAGGATTGGTGATAACATAAGGGTATTTCATATTATTTTCTTCACACACAACAACAACACACAACTTGTTTGTTGCTGAGGAGGAGGAGGAGGAGGAAGAAATGAAAACAACAAACAACGAACAACACACGGCGAATGCATGCACACCGCGGTCGGCCGCTGCGGCCTCCCCTTTCTTTTATGACGATTCCAACAGCAAAAAGGAATGCTTTGATGATCAACAATATATGTATTCAACTCAATTTTGCGTTTTAATATTTTAGCCAGTTTGTGAATACTATTGCCTTGGCTACCAAATTATTTTTGTAAATTCGTTTGACTACAACGCACCATGTTGTTAACCAGGGTACGGGCGATTGGACGGGCGACGTTCACCGTTCAGGGGTGTGTGGCGTGCCTGTCTTCGAGCGCATCGCCTATCATATACCATGATGATTACATCAAACGTGTCTTACGGGATACTAAAACAATAGCCATGGTTGGGGCATCGACGAATTGGAATCGCCCGTCCTATTTTGCGATGAAGTACCTGATAGCAAAGGGCTACCGTGTACTCCCCATTAACCCCATCGCCGCGGCTAAGGGAGATAAGCTTCTGGGAGAGACGGTGTATGCATCCCTGGACGATGTCCCAGACGACCTTCGGGAACAGATTGACATGGTAGACATATTTCGAAAATCATCCGATGCTGGTGGTGTTGTTGACGATGCCATTCGAATCGGGGCAGAGACTGTGTGGATGCAGCTGGAGGTTGTGTGCGAGGACAGCCGGAAGCGGGCAGAAGATGCAGGGTTGAACGTGGTCATGGACAGGTGTCCCAAAATTGAGTTCAGCCGACTTTTTGGGGAGCTTGGGTGGCATGGTTTTAACTCGAAGGTGATTTCTAGTAAACGGCGGCCTATTGGTGGCGGAAACGCCGAACTGAAAAAGCCTAGCGATCACGAAGCGAGCGATACCCAAACTCTGCCTCCGGAATTTGACGGCTTCGCAACACGGGCAATCCACGCTGGCGCGGCGCCTTGCCCCACCACGGGGGCTAGGGTAACCCCAATTTATCAGAACACGTCGTACGTCTTCGATGATGTCGAGCATGCAGCCTCGCTATTTAATTTGCAGACTTTTGGAAACATTTACGGACGCCTGTCTAACCCTACCACCGCAGTGCTGGAAGAGCGAGTGGCAAACCTGGAAAACGGGCGAGGAGCTACGTGCACGTCCAGTGGCCATGCCGCACAGTTGCTTGCCCTCTTTGCCCTGATGGAACCGGGCGATCGCATAGTGTCTAGCAACAAACTATACGGTGGATCCATAACTCAGTTTGGGAAAACCATAGGAAAATTTGGGTGGAGCTGCGACTTCGTCGATGTCGATGATTTTGACGCGGTCCGTACTGCCCTTGAAAAAGAGGGTGTGAAAGCGCTTTGGTGCGAATCGCTGGCCAACCCGGGCGGTGTAGTTTCAGATTTAGAGAGGCTTTCAGAGCTGACCCGTGAGGTGGGGGTCCCATTGATATGTGATAACACCATGGCAACCCCGTACTTGTGCCAGCCCATTGAGCATGGTGCCGACCTGGTAGTACACAGCACCACAAAATTTATCTCTGGTCACGGAAACGCCATGGGAGGCTGCGTTGTTGACTCTGGAAAGTTCGATTGGGCGCAGAATGATAAGTTTCCTTCGCTTGCCCAGCCAGAGCCAGCGTACCACGGTCTTAATTTTTTTGAGACATTTGGAAACCTAGCGTTTACTACGTTTTCCCATGCGGTTTCCCTTCGGGATTTAGGGCCGACGCAGTCTCCTATGAATGCCTCGATAACCCTCACTGGGATAGAAAGCCTGCCCTTGCGGATGGACCGGCATGTTGCCAACGCTCGACAAATTGCTGATTTCCTCGATCAGCACGATGGTGTCAGTTGGGTGTCTTACGCGGGACTGCAGAGCAGTCCATATTATGACCTCGCCCTGAGGTACCTCCCAAAAGGTCCAGGTTCAGTGTTTACTATTGGGTTGAAGGGAGGCTTTGAGTCTGGAGTTCGAGCCGTCGAAAGGTGCCGATTGTTCAGTCATCTCGCTAATATTGGGGACACACGATCATTGGTACTCCACCCGGCTTCTACTACACACAGACAGTTGACTACAGAACAGAGAGAAGCCTGCGGTGCAGGAGACGACGTTTTGCGCTTGTCCATTGGAATCGAAAGTGTGGAAGATTTGATTGCTGACTTGGACTATGCCTTGGGCTAGAAAAACTTTACGTAAGAATTAATATATCTCCCCGAGGGCATCTTCGTAATTTTGAAGAAATAAATGTAAGTTTGCAAGAGATTGCGGTGTCAATCCAATCAATTTATTGTTGATCTTTCTTTTTCAATCAAATTTATGTACCCTCTCCGTCCGTTTGTTTTGCCAACAAATTGATATAACCTTTCTTCCTTCTTTCTGGCATAAAAAAACCAAAGCAGTTCCCATCGCAATACTCTTCGACACTATCCTCGGCCTTAGTTGAGTCTCGTGTGTGCATTTTCTGTGCCAACATCGACATCAACGCCCTACTCGGCAACCCGCATGACCTACATCTGGACTGGGACTTTAATTTTCGTTCCACGACCCATTCTTCTTCCGGGTTGTTCAAGATTCCCGCTATTCGATCGAGCTGCTTTCGAATTGAGCGCCGGCGATTCCGAAAAGCAACGCCAAAATACGCGCCGCCCGGCAAGCATAGCTTTTTTAGTTCTTGGGCCTGCTGTTTAAGCTCTTCAAACGTAAACAAATCCTCCAAAAAATAAAAGTAAACCCCCTGCAACTCTTTGTGCGCATCACAATAGTAAGCGCCTTTAAATTTTATGCGGCACGCATCGCAAACTACGATAGAATCCCTGCATACGGCGCAAACGCGATCGCTTGACAGCTGCTCATTTAGCCCATGGCAATGAAAACACCGTGCGATTGTCTCGGCACCCCTAGGTTTCTGAAGGCCCCTGCTGTCAAAGACAAAGTTTGATCCTACGAAATAGCCCCCTGCCCCATACTCTTCTAAGTATCTGTGAATCCCACCCTGCAGTTGGTTAACATCCTCCACTCCCAAAGACTTCAAATATGCCGACGCCTTCTCGCACCGGACTCCTCCCGTGCAGTACATCAAAACTTTGCTATTCTTCATCTCCTCCGCGCGTTTCGCTGCAAAATGTACCGCCCATTCAGAAAACATTTTTGTGTTAGAATCGACGGCATTCTTGAAATGTCCAAACTTAATTTCTTTCCTGTTTCTGACATCAATTAGGTAGAGGGGTTTTTTATTAGGGTCCTCAGTGCCTGTGCATTCAAAGTAGGATGCCAAAGTTTCATGGAATTGCTTGGGGGTCAGGTGCTTGCCACCTAGCTTTTTCTCAGTGAGAAGGCTGAGCGGCATCGCGTTTCCGGTAGCCACAATTTCCTTTACAACCTCGATACGTAAGTCTGGAAATGGCTTGTGCATTGAAACGTCCATCTTGTAATCAATATGCTGCCCGCCCAAAGTAGGGTGGGTCTCTATAAAAGAGAGCAGAGCGTCCATTTTCTCCTTTGATCTGGTTCCCAAGTTCCCGTTAACTCCCTCCTTCGACAACAATAACCTGCCGGTAACGTCGTTCGCGTTGCACATGGCCTTGAAGTCGCTCCGGAGCGATTCTGGGGACTCTAATTCTTTGTACAGGTAAAACAAAACCACGTGATGTGTGTTATTAGGCTCTGCTGGCACGCCAACAGAGCCTACATTTCATAAAAGGCCTTTCGGTTTACCATCACCGTCTCCAAATGGGCCGGGAAACATGTCTCTCAGCTCAACGAACGACTGGACGACCACGTCGGCTTCTGTTGGAGATGCGGACGTTCGATCGTCGCCCGTCCTCACCCAGCAGGTCTGGAAGCCGTACAATTTTGCTGGAACCACATCACTATATATAGAATCCCCCACGTGAAAAACCTGGCTAGGTTCTCTGGCTTGACCATGCAGTCGTGCGAATCCAAAGGCCTTGTGAAATGGCCGACGGTCCGGTTTTGCTGCTCCTGCAGAAATTGCCGACACGGAAAAGGAAAATAGGTCTTCAAGATGAGGCATTGAGAACACATCAGCATTCCCGTTAGTCAGCGACCCCAATACATAACCCCGGCCTTTTAATGTTTGCAACGTTTCTATTACTTCTGGAAACAAATGGCCTTTGGTGTCGTTTCGCTTCTTGATGAATGCTGCGAACGCATCGTCGCTAATCCCTGTTATTGCAGCAGCGTCCAAGTTCGGGTAGGCAACTCTGGCAGTATACTCCAACGCTCTCTTTCGAATCGCAGTCAAATCATGCCTATCACTAGGATTATCCTCCATTATTTTGTTTTGCAAATCTCTCCATTTTTCCGGTGGAAAAAGTTTTGAAATTTCTGGATGCAAAGATGCCAGGTGTGCGTGAAGCGCCTTGTTGGCCGCGAGAATAACAGGCACGGTGTGCCACAAAGTGTTGTCCAAATCGAAGGTGAGCACTCGGACGCCTTGCGTAAACATGGTTGGGATGATAGTGTCCGGCGAAATTATAGTACTGGTTGAAACCAGTGGGGAAAACGGGCAGAATGCATGGATGAAGTTGGGCGACATCGCTCGATTTTCGAATTTGTCTGACAGATAGGGGAGCCTTGTTGTAATCGTTCAAACAAATTCAGTCAGGATAATATAAATGCGTGAATACATTGGCAGTATTTATTTAATTATCAGGAGGAGAGGTGGAGGATGGTATTATACGGGTACCAGGTACCCTAGGACGTACCGGTAGGAGGACGGAGGATCAATTTTAAGCAACTATTAAATACTGCATAATGTAGTTAAATAATATTTTTCCTATCAACATTATATACGACGACGATTGTGTCGGGTGGTGGTTGTAGTACTTTTTTTGTGAGTGACGGAAGGTCAACAGAGTGAATGATTTGGATGGACTACAAATCATTGTAACCAGTCGCATCAGGAGAGGTGCTATGGGCTTTTTCTGGAAGACCGTTATTATTTCCAAATGGGGTGTACTCGCTTCCATACGCTGCCCCAGCACTAGCTCCTGGACTTCCAAGCAGCTGCTTTCGTTTGAACAACAATTGGAAACAGATAACAGCATAACAGATGAAGATGAAACTTGAGTAGACCGTCAGTCCAACAAACGGGGACTGCAAACTTTGGTTCACTTTCATGCTACGATGACTTTCTTCCTGCGTTGGGTGGTCCTTTATCAACTCCTGCATGATGATATTTTCTGTCCCCCATGTGCAACAATTGCAAAATGCACACACCAGTCCCCAGACAGAGCATCCAGTCATAATGCCAGCAATGTCCTCGGTCACGTTCTTTTTCGCTATCTGATACCAACCCCAGGCCGAGGTAAACAGAAGCGCCAACCCAAACATAATTGCTGGCCAGCTGATAGATGCATTAACCTTCCACACATAGATAATGCCACCCCCTTCGTAGCATGGTTCATAGTAGCAGTGGCCGATTACAGTCAGTGCAGTGATCATGTAAATGGCAGAGCACATGCCTGCAATAGAAAACAGTACTAAAGTCAAGTATTTCGGGTGCCAGAAGCCCCCAAAATCCTCCGGTTGATACATTCTGCTGGACTGATGCTGAGCGTTTAGTTTCTTGCTACTTGAACGATAAAATTTTTACTTCCCTTGATTTTTACACGATACAATTAATCTTGAAAAATATTGTTTCGACTATGTCGCATGAGATGATAATTTTAGTACTAGTTCGATACGATATGAATGAATTGCTCAGTCGTCTAAACAAACTAAAACGAGAAAGAATATATACTTACTAACAACTTTTGTTTCTATTACCCTTCTTCTCTTTCTTCGTTCTTCTTTTCTCTTGTTGTTGTCTTATCGTGTCTTGCGCACTACACGTACATAAGATCATCGTTTTCGTACACAGCAATTTATTATTTCTAGTATACGACATATTCGTAGTCGTAGTCTATCATCACATCTCACATCTCCACCACAATGATTTTTTATGGATTTTTTTGTTGCTTGGATACATTACGATGATTGTTGATCTTCTCAAAAAATTAAGAGCACTTTAACGTCCTCGCTTAGACCGTAATAGCAGGCAAATATTGATAAAATAGTGCTGTGACGGCATAATATATTATGCTTCGTAATAGCAGGTAAAATGTGGACTACTAGTGCTGTGACGGGATCGAGCGAAAATAAAAGTGCGTGGACAAAGATAGAACGAAGAAGCAAAGAAGCAAAGAAGGAGGAAGGAGGAGAGAGAAGAAGGTTTTAAAAAATATCAACCTGGTATTTAATACGGGTGCGTACCGGTAAAGGTACAATAATACCAAACCAGAAGGAACAAACCCGAAGAAGAAGGGAAGAAAACATTTATTTTTTATCGGTGATGATTCCAGGTTGGTGCTACAGTAGTGTAGGGAGTAGGGAACGGTACCAATCAAAAACAAAATAATAATAATAATATTAGACGACTAATAATAATTGTGGTACAATAATAATAATAACTAAATAATAATCGAATGAAATTATATTTTGACCATATTGTAATAGGAATGAATGTGTATGTGTTTAAAAAGTTATATTTTTTTGAACAGTAGGTGAAAACATATAAAATAATATATGGAGTTGAAATAAGAAACCATCATATTGTATTATTTCTTGTGATTTATTTGATTGGTTAAATACTGTAGTGAGTTAGGTCCTGTGTGCCAAGCCCACTTGCCCGGACGAACGTTCTGGCTGTCCGTCCGTGCCGTGTGTGAGTGAGTGAGTGTTTGGACGAAAGGTCGGGTTTAGTAGCCCGTCGGGGAAGACAGGGGGGCGTGGAATTTGGTTTCACTTTTTATTTTTGTGGGAAAGAACAGTTTTTCGTTAAGTGTTCTGGTTTCTGGTCTTTCTTTTTGTTTACCCGTCGTTTGAAGCCTCTCCTGTTTTTTCCGGGCCGGTATGAGTGCGTTTGCAGCTAGAGGGGACGGTGGGGGGGACAAGAAAAAGAAGTTGCGGCGGGCATCGACAAACAGTAACGTTCGGCGAAGGCGAACTAAGATATCGTCTCGATTTTTTACAACCGTGGCAGACTCCATAGGCACGTTTGCATCGAACATAGTGTCTGGAATGGACATGCGGAAACGTTCCCACACTACGGAAAGCCTGGAGGGAGAACAGTCGGGCGCGGACGGTCGGGCCACGAAAAGCGGGAGGAGGCAACAAAGCGATAACGGTGCCGACAATCCCAAAATTTTTGCGTCGGATGTTCGAAAGCCAGGGCGGTTCTCTCGAACCCTCTCCGTGTCACACATAAACGATAGGTCGGAGACGAGGAGTGGTGAGTATACCCTGCACTCTCCGAAAGAAATAAACGCCAACAGGTCCGACCACCTGCGCTGCCGGGTCTGCGAGACCCTCATTCCCGAGGCAGCTCTGGAGGCCCACACACCCATATGCGTCGAGCACCAAAAAACTCTGCGGGTCGTGAAAGACGTGGACGTGGCCATGGCAAAATTAAGGGCGCATTATTTAGCCAAATACGCGAAGGCGTGGCCAAAAGACATTTTGCAAGAGGTCAACCGAGTTGTAGATAACGCGACAGAAGTTGCCCCGGACGACCCCACCGCGACCCACGTCCTCGGCGAGTGTTCGAGGCTGGTCAAAGGTTTGGTGAAGCGCTGCTCGGACAATTACAGGCTAGTCGGTGTTCTTCATAAGCTTTCGGCATACATTTCCAGAAAGCATGTGTCGACCAGAACCATTGTTGTAAAAGCGTTTGAGCTGGACTCCATAGCGATGCTTCCCCTTTCGCCAGCCCTGACCAAAGGAAGGAAAATGATCCTAGGCCCTGGGGCCAAGATCAACTCGGGGTCCAAATTTGGCAATGGTCGGAACGAAGGCGCTACAGACGCGGCGGGTCGGGGCAGCAACGATGAACGCACCGAATTCAACGTCCCATTCTTCCCGTGTTTAGATAACGATGAGTGCTTAGACGCGCTCGTCCCGAAATCGCTGCGGGGAGGTGGCGGTGGAGACATACGCTACCGAAGAGCAATCTCGTTCCACTATGACCCCAAGGTGGAGGCCAACAACATTCACAAAATAAATAAGAAAGGTTTAGACGCTGTGTCCCGAAATTTGCTGGACGGCTCCCGGCGAAAGATTTCGCCAAAAAAAGTCACTATACACGACTTCAACATCATTAAACCAATTTCTAAAGGTGCGTTTGGGCGGGTATATCTAGTGTCTAAGAAAAACACTGGGGATCTTTACGCTGCGAAAGTTTTGAGCAAAGCAGAGATGAAGCACAAAAACGAAACTAAGCGGGTGAGGAAAGAGCGGAACATCATGACTAATTTGAAGCTAAACAACCCGTTTGTAGTGAAACTTATTTACTCCTTTCAAACCTCCAAGAATTTGTTCTTGCTGATGGAATACCAGCCTGGTGGTGACCTGCACTCCCTGTTAGTCAACCTAGGGGCGCTGGAGGAGGACATTGTGAGAATTTATGTCGGCGAGATTGTGCTGGCCTTGAAGTCTTTGCATGCATCTGGCTGCGTGCATCGTGACTTGAAACCGGACAATATTCTCATTGGGCGAGGGGGTCACATTAAGCTAACGGACTTTGGTCTGTCTGAGGACGGTGTGCAGAGAAGAACCAACCGTCACCGGCGGTCGAGATCCAGCACATTACGTGTATCTACCTTAGAACGATCCAGGTTGGCGTACGAATCCAGCATTCTCCATAACGGCAGTACCAGCGGTTCGTCGATCTTAGAACGTGAGTTGGAGCAAAGCAATTCTGGTTCAGAGGGCAAAGCCCTTGCTGAGAGCGGGGCAACCAAATGGAAAAAGCGAAATGGAACCCGAGTGAGTGAGCTGCAGCCCATCAAAGTAAGCGATAGCAAAGGATTTTTGGAAAGTGCGAGCAAAGTCCTTGGAAACAGTCTACGAGGCGGTTTGACTTTGTTCGATCGGCTGCTGCCGCAGAAGTTTTCCACGGAAAACGAACGGACGTCTTGGGACGAGCAGGGTAGCAGTTTTAGTGCAGGATCCGGAAAAAGTGTGACTCCTCGACTATCGGCGATATCGGAAGAAGGTGGAAGGGAGAACATTGCTACGGTGTCTAGCAGGGTATCTGTCGACAGCCTCAAACTGTCCAGGGATAGCTTATCGTTCGAATTAGACCCAGAGGATCCATCCCTACTTTTGCCGTCTTCCGTCAAGCTAGTCCGCGATTCGTCAAATAAAAACCTCCCAGACCTCCTTATCATGAGACGCGAAAGCAGTGTCAATGGGCTGACCGCCCTGGGTGCCCGTGGTTCCTCTTATGAAGACTTGGCCGCGGACAAAATGGAGGATGATAGTGGTACGAAAGGGAGCACGGGAGAAAATGATTGCCGCGGTACTCCTGACTATTTGGCCCCAGAGCTGCTACTTGGGAAATCGCACACTTTTTCTGTTGATTATTGGGCCCTGGGTGTGATTGTTTATGAACTCCTTTGCGGCGTGCCACCATTTAATGCAGAGACAGTTGAAGAAATATTTACAAATATCAAAACCCGAAACTTTCGTTGGCCTGGAGAAGAGTATATTTCCCAACCCGCACACGACCTTATCGATAAACTGTTGCAGGTAAACCCCAAAGTACGGTATGGGGCCAAGGAGATCATGTCGCACCGAGTGTTTGAAGGAGTCGATTTTGATGGTCTTTACAAAAGCGATCCGCCGTTTATCCCTGTTTTAGAAAATGCATTTGATACCAGTTATTTTGACAACAGAGAATTGGAAGACCTAAAGGAGCTGCTTCAGGACGAAGAAAGTGGCTCGGCGATTGTCCACGAGGAAGGTGCCGAAGAGGGTGCTGGGGATGGTGTCTCAGGCAATGTGTCAAGTGTGCTGACGCCAGAAGATGCTTCAAAGCTAAGGGCAGAGTCGCCGAGGGCAGGGAGTCCACCTCCTGGAAAGTCTGCCACGACAGATAATTTAGATGAATTGAAGAAAGGTAGTGACAACATGCTGAACGCTCTGCATAAGATGCACTCAGGTGAAAATAACGTTCTGGAATTTATTGAATCGATGGATGCTCTAGGAAGCACTGGTGACCGCGCTGATAGCCCAGTGCAGAAACGGAACGGGAGCCCCACGCCAAAGGATTTAAACCTGGCCAACGTGGCGAAAGATTATCTGCATTTGACTCCAACGACCACGAAAAAAAAAGGGCTAGGGAAGTCTCGTGACCGACCAATGGGGCCAAGCTCGCTCGTTTACATGAAAAGTGACGGCAGTGACACGAGCGATGGTTCAGGGACTGGTCTTACTCGTGCTGTACGTGCTTTTAGTTTTGAAAACCTTGATGAGTTGGCACAGCAAAATTTGAAACTGGTAGAAGAGCGTGAAAAGGAAAAAAATAATGAAAATTAGTGGGTGAAAGAGAGGGGGAAGGGAAGTTCGGTTTTTGAAATGGTGCTGTGCTTGCTCTCAACAATTTGGTTTTTAACCAAGTTAAAACTTTGTTGATGAATGGTCGTTACCGGTACGTACGTACCGGTAAAATGAGTAAAGAAGAATAATTGTTCTTTTCACAATCGGTGGAAAGTTGGTTTATTATATATCACACCTAAAAAATAGGAAACTTCAGTACATTATGAACACACCATAAGGGTGATTTTTAACTAATACATCGAATTAGCATATTATAAATGTTTTTTTATTTCACAAAAAATAGTTAAGTTTATTTTCACTCCACCACGCATTGATAGTGGTGTGTTCATGTACTGACATTTCCTATTTTTTAGGTGTGAGGAATATGAGGAGTAATAAACCAACTTTCCACCGATTGTGAAAAGATAAATATATTCTATACAAAATACAGCACTAAATCTCCGTATTTTATTCATTGATTCATTCTTATTCAATATAGGCACAGCAATGAAATGGTCAGGGCTTCAACTAGAGGACGGCGGAACAAAAAATAATTAGAGTGCGTGTCTAATAAAACAAGAAGAAGGCTTGGGCACTCCGCTTATAATAATACTACCGTACCCAACCATAAAACGAACGACCAAATTACAGTTTCCTTTACAACACCCCAGCTGAATAAAAAGCGATCTATCAAATGATTTGAAAACAAATATAGCATAAATTTAAAGAAATAATTCATTAATTGGCAATTAAGCAAATTAATATTTTAGAAGAAAAATAAACAAATACTAACAGAAACTCTCTCTTTGAATCAAATTGAAATGGACTTAGTCAAATCAGTGACAGGACTAGTGGCTGATGCGACTCCTCCTTTTGTCCGTGCCGCCATTGCCAACAGTGGAATCGGACCGGGGGATGCTTTGCGGTACCTCCCAGCTGCAACTGCATTGATTCTAGGGATCCAAAACAGAAACCATATCAAGCGCTTGTTGGAGAAGCGAAAGCGCCAAGATGACGATAAAGATTACGTCCAAAAAAGAGCAAAAACTGTGGAAGGCGATTATCCGCACACTGGCCGCCACACCAACGATCAGGCTGAAGTGGAGCGACTTGAAGCAAGTCTGCAGAAGACCGAGGCCGACCGTGATCAGGCTCAGCAAAAGCTATGCGACACCCAGGCTAAAGTGGGGCAACTTGAAGCAAATTTGCAGAAGACCAAAGCCGACCGTGATCAGGTTCAGCAAAAGCTGTGCGACACCCAGGCTAAAGTGGGGCAACTTGAAGCAAATTTGCAGAAGATCAAAGCCGATCGTGATCAGGCTCAAAAGCGCGTCTATGAACTGGAAAAATCGGATCCAGTATCAGACCTGAGAGACATATCGGAAAGCGACAGTTCCAACAGTGAAGCTTCCTCCGAAAGCTCCTTGCAAAGCCAAGTCTCATCTGAAAACGGTGGTACCATGTCTGCAAATGCCAAAGATGCTTTTGACATCAAGAACGTCAAAACCTGGGATCGTGAATCTTTGACCGCGATCGTGCGTCCAGTTCTTGCCAAAGGGGATTTAGATATGCTTCCCACTTTGGTCGACATCTTTTTTCGAACCGAAAAAGCGGAGAAGAAAACCCAAGTTAAGCTGCGAAAGGCTTTGAAGGAAATCAAGAAAAAAAGAAGCAAAGGGCTGAAAATGAACTCGGACCTTTTGGATATCCATGAATACGGTGATTCCTTCAAGTCCTGCAAAAGTCTTGGTGTCTTTTTCCGAATGCATGAGACAGACCTCTGGCTAAAACCAAATAATGAAAGTCAGGCCACTAAGGATCTACGTCAGAAGGACAAAGCAATGTACTACACCCCGTAGCGTAGACTGTGCGAACGTTGGAAACTTTGCGCTGGTAGTCTCAAAATCTTCTGGGTTGGTGAGACTTAACTAATTCGTACGCGTAAGACTTAATTTACTAAATCGTACATATTGAGTAAGAATTATTACTCTAATATTTTATAAATTAACAGCCCCATTATTTTGTTTAACAATAAAATATATATTATATTTTATCGCGGCTGATTTTAAGTGTAATATTATTAAAATTAATCTTTCTCGTGTACCGCGAAAATCTACACATTAAAGATTTACGTACCTTCATGTACTACGAACTTTGCTCTGCTCTTGTGGTTTTACTAATCAATATAATTTTAAAAACAAAAAGTTGGCTGTTATTTTAAAAAGTATATCATTAAGGCTAATAAATTAAAAGCAAGAAAATTGGCCCTGTAATTTAAGTAATTAAAATTAATGTACTGCGAACTGAACTCTAGATTTAGACATTCAAGGTTTACATTCCTTCATGCTCAATTAAATAAATTCTAAATCTAGATAGCCAATCAAAACAAATTATATATGGTATGCAATATCGTAGGAATGATATGATTTTTAGCAGTCGCAAAATTAGATCAGTTCTACAATTGGGATAATCTTGAGAGTCTTAAAACATACTATATATCATTAGTTTTTTATATGGTATGCTTTATAAAACTCTCATTTTTTATATCAATTACGATTTCAGTTCCAACCCTAGTCCTGTCTTTATGTTTTAATTTGATTTTTTAATTTCGTTTCGTTGATCGTCAATCACTTTAAATAAATTATATGGCCAAAATATAATTAGTTTTTTTTTATATGGCCAATTGGAATCTTGACCAGAACTTGGGAAAGATCTTTACAAGATCAAACTCATTACCGATCATTCTTTCATCTCGAGCAGTACAACAGAAAACGAGCGCCTTTGAAAACATTTATGCCGCTGTTTACTTGCCAATTGGAAATCTTGAACAGAAGTTGGGGAGGATCTATAATTGGAGGAGATATTGCTCTTGAACTGACACCTTCTTTTTTAATACATAATTTTAAATACTTGCGCAAATAACCGCCAGTATTTTGTTTTCATTATTATGATATCAAAACATACTATATAATTTGTTTTTTCATATCATAGGTGTTTTTTTTTCCTCAAAATTTTTAGGTGCATTTTCAATACTCCCCGTCATCCCCATCTTCTTCGCTGTATTCTGGGTTGTTCATGGATATTTCGCTGCGATTGAAACCATCTAAGCTTTCGTTCTCCCCGTTTTCTGTGCCGTTGGTTTGTTTCAAGCGCTCCTGTAAGCGACCAGGTCTTTTGTCTAGGTCTCTCTCTTGGGCCTCAACAAAAGCCTTCAATCTCCTTATTTCATCGCGCTGGGCTTTCACTTTTAGGGACATCGTTTCGTATTCTAATCGTTCGTTTGTCTTTTGTATTGTTCTTGGGCTCTTTAACTTGGACTCCATATGTTTCTGACGCTGTTCCTGTTGGGCCTTTTTCTTCTCTTTCTGAAATCCAAGGGAGAGACTGTCCATAAACGCGATGAATTCTGTCGGCGAAATCAGCCCATCTCTGTCTGCGTCAAATCTATCTGCTAAACTTTCAACTTGCCATTCTGGCAACTTCAGTCCCAGATCTTGCACGGCATACAGGAACTCTTTTCTTCCTAATTTTCCGGAGCCATCAACGTCGTATTTATAAAATGAATTCAAAAAACTTTTAACTCCCCTTTTTCCTGGTCCTTTTTGCAGTCTCCATTGTGAAATCAAATTTCTACGATTAAAGAAAGACCAGACAAACTCTTGAAAGTTGATTGTTCCATTGTTGTTCGTGTCAAAATGATTCAGTAAGGCGTTTACTTCTTCTTCGCTGCACTGTACGCCAATTTCTTCTAGTCCATCTACAAATTCGTCGTGAGACAACATTCCATCCCCATTTTTATCGAATTGGGCAAACGGCTTTCGCAAATCGAGATGCCACCCAGCAGACTTAACTTCTGCCAGCCTCTTTATTCGATTTATAACACGCTCTACCGGGTTATTTTCGTCTGCTGTCCCCATGTCTTTACGCCGATGGCGTCTACCATTCATATCAAACACGTATTTGCTATTTTCTCGTGCTTGCCGCAGGGCGCCAGCATCGTCATATGCCGTTGCACTGATCGGTCCTGGCCCAATAACCGTCCCCGGCAAACTTTTTTGTCCATTTTGTTTATATGGGTTTGTCTGGCTTCGCATCGTACGTTTCAAGCGCATGTCCCGCGCTACACTCCGTTTTGCTTTCTCCTCTATCGTTAATGCCATTTCTTGCAACATGATAGCTCGTCCTAACTCCTTGGCTTGCAAATGTTTCATGTGCTTGGTGTATGCTTCTTTTGCTCGCTTTTCCCTAGATTTTCGGTATATTGTGTCTTCGCGCACTTTTGCTATTTTTGCCCTCCGGATTTCCAACTCTTTAGTGCGTTTCAGGTCCATCTTCGCCGCCCAGCTAGCACGAGCAAATGGATCAGTAGGTTTCAAGTATACGCCAGCTGTATCCATCATCTCTCTGGCGGTGCTTCCTTTCATATTCTTACGAACTGCTGCGTCCGCTTGAGCGTTTAGCTCGTCAGAATTCCATGACTCTTCGTCTTCCTCTTCGGTTTCGGACTCGGAATCCTCTTCCTCTACCATGCCCTGATCGCCAATTTCGTCCATAATTGGGCCCCAACTCTCAGCATCAGACTCGTCTTCGTCCTCGTACTGGCTCATTTCTATTTCGTCGCTGGAATCGCCGTCTTCCTCCTCTTTCTTGCTTTCTTTGATTTTGTCGATAGTAGGAATTATAAGTTGTTCATCTTTCAAGGTAAACTTCATGCGTCCTATCAGCCACGTGACAAGATCGTCATGGTCAGGCAAATCGCCGGTGTCTATCCATCGCTGCACGGCCTCTTCTGAGTCCAAATACCTTGGGTCAGATTCTTCGTCCACAGACCTCATTGATCGCGGCTTGTTGGCGATAATATTTTCCATATTCGTAGTTGTAAATGTTCTCGAAGCACTCGTGCTGGTGCCAGGGTGCGTGACTTCAAATAGCATTGAGTATGGTTCTACCGTTTCTGTGACGGTCACTAACACGAAAGTGTCCTCCGGCTCACCATCGGTGGGTGCAACATTCATGATAAGCATTCCTCTAAAAACTATCGTGCTCTCTCCTGACAATTTAGGAGATTTGAAGGGAGATTTGGGCGGCGCAAAAGTTCCATTTTCGTGTTTGATCTCTTCATATGGCAATGCCATCATTGCAGCGCTCTTGAGTGCTCTCTCCTCGGCTTCGGCGTCAATAATTCCGTACCCGTCTTCGTACGACGGGAGAGCCTGTTCGTTCGGTCTTTTCTTGGGGGATACATTGCGCTCCTCGACATCATCGAACGCTGGTGGATCAGCATCCCACTCTTCCTTTCTGATGCTTTTCCACAATTGAATACGGGGGTCATCTATTTTATCGTCGTCATCTTCAGAATCACTGTCCTTCTCTTCTTGTTTTGCACCGGCATTTTCAACTGCATGTTTTTCCTCCTTGATTGTGTTTACTGAAATCTGCCATGCTGCCTCTTCATCGCCCAGCTGCATCAACTTTTGCAAAGACAATTGTCGTACGTCCGCGTTTCTTCGAACAAAATCTTCGTGCCCTTTTGGGGGGTTCACCCTAGGGCTCGATTGGACGACAAAACCTTTTTCTGGTTCACAGATAACAGTTTGCAGAAAATCGATATGAGAGGTTTTTTTCCCTTTCACCGGCTTAAGTGTGAAGGGAGCATCTGCTTCTACGACTAGCCAAGTTCGAATTGCAGGGGCCTTCTTTGCCTGTGTTGCCAAGTTTGGCTGGATAAAGTAAGCCTCTCCCGTTTCCATCTTCTGAATTGTTGATGTGAACAAAGCGCCATCGATTACTTTTGGTTGATTTTTAGCGGGCTTGGTCCCAGATATAACCTCTCTAATATTGTCTATCGATTCGCTCTTTTTCATCACAACCATTTTCATCTTGCGCCGTTCGGTCAACGAAGCGTAGCCCACGTTCATACGCCTATCCTCTTGCCACAACGTAATAATTACTGTTGCATATTCTTGCATTTCCTGTCCAGTAACAGAAAGGCTCTTTCGAGCTCGCTCTTCCTCGCTCACTATTTTTGGCTGCAAGCGAAATTCGATCCCTTTGTCCCACGAGCCTTTAGATTCCCCGGTTTCGATTTTGACGTTGTAATCGTCCGTCTCGACGCCAAACCCACTTTTCTCGTTTACAACGAAGGCTCTCTGAAAATAAGTCTGCCAGTCTTCCAATGAGATCAGAAAGTCGGATTGGGACGTTTCAAAGTCATAGCCTTCAACATATGACGTACCAAACCCATCATGCGCTACTTCTATTTGTTTGAAACTTTTTCGAAGGACTTTCTTATATTTTGCCGAAACACTATCTTGATCCCCCCACTGCTTTTGCCAATTCGTAGGCCCAGCAACATTCCGTAGTCGCAGGACCCGAGCCGTTCCGTCCTCGGTAGTAACGTGCTCCTTTGCGACTTTAATGTCTTTGGCATCCACAATAATGTAAGGATGCTTCACAATTAACCCAGTCTTTGTGTCTAAAGCTAGTGGGTTGGAAGCATCTTTTGCGGTAGAACTTCCGCTTTCGAAGACGCAGCCAACCAAGCAACTTCCTTGAGAAATTTTGCCCTTCAATTCTTTCCAGAACATAGACTTTGTCTGGTCCGTAAGAAAAGTCGTGGACATTTTTTGTACCATGTACTCGCCAACGTTTCCGCCTGTAAGTGATTGCAATGCTTCCTTTACATATCCAAAGTTAAGGGCCTCGTAGCTACCGCACGCTTTTGCGTAAGCTTTCTCGCACAATGCTGCCCACATTTCTTTTGGATTTTCGTTGTGGCAGAACAACAGCAACCTGTTGCCGTTTGCTTCCTCCGTGCAAACAAATCGATCATCAACGAGTACAAAATGCCAACGAAAATTGAAGAATAAGCGAACGACGAATACTCCTAGTTTTCTTGAGTCGTAATTGACAGAAGGTGATGACGGAAAATGAAAGATACTTTGGTGTGTATCGCGGATACCCATTAGCATATGGCGCCTGGTGGCAACCAAGGACATTGCGTTCGTGAGCCAGGAATCGTTCAGGCAGCCCTGCTTAGGCCCAGATGGCATCGCGCCTTTTCCAAACAAAGTGCTAGTTCTATATTCAGCATCCCTGATCCTTTCCCATTTCCAAAAATTTTTTGGCTTTAGCGATTTTTTCCAATCCTTTATGTCCCCTTCCATTTCAACATCTCGCGCGTCCGTCTCCTCGTCAGAGTCCTCCTCCTCGTCGAAAGTCTCTTTGACGGACATGAAGACTGCTTTTTCACCCACTTTGTTCATGCCCTCTAATTCGATCTCCCGCCGGTTGCTTTCGCTCCTTAATTTATCGAACAATTTTGCATTCGCTTGTATTCCCCATGAGTACATATTGTCTTTGGCTTGCTGCCCAAGCGCGCTCAATGCTGGTCCAAAATCAGGGTCTTCAAACCCTAAAAACTCAGCTTCTTCTCTAACGCTTTTGCAAGAGTTCACTACGGCCTCCAGAAGTAAGTCCGCAACCTGATGGCCAAGATCCTTATCGTCGGTACTAAAGGATGTCAAAGACAGCCATTGAACTTTTTTAATAAGCCCCTTTGCTTCCTGGTCGACAATCATAATGTCACCGTTTGTTTCTGACATGCTGCCACCGTTGTTTCTGAGATCCAGGGTTTGCCCGACCGAGTATGTATTCTATACCACCAACAAGCGCAAACTCCGAGTAATCCCTGCTTGCAAACAAACTCTGCTAAACGAGAGAAGCACAATTAACGGGTGAAAGCGAAATATGTATGACTATCAGTTTTAATTTTAATAAAAAAGAAAATAATTGCTTTCCCATTCTGATTTCATTCCTTTATTCTGTCTTTTCCTAAACATAAAAAATGCCCGGAATGATGAATACTTTCAATCACTATAGATAATAATATGTCATTCTTTATTATTATATATTATTATATAATATAGCTACTAATGATGATGATGGGTTATTAGGACTAGTAAATATAATAATAAGAAGAATTGGTGGTAATTATTTTATTATTGTTAAGTCTTTCTTCTCTTCTTTCTCTTATTGTGTCTATATTAAAAAATATTTTATTTTCAAATTTTATTACTAAAAG
>LT642421.1:5193-18688 GCA_900128585.1 Stramenopiles sp. TOSAG23-3 | reverse complement strand
TACTTGTACACAATAGCTTCTTCTTCGGGGTGCTCTCCGACTGAGTGAACATTGATTTCTTCTATCGTTTCCACATCATCATCGTCAAAGGTTACTAAGTACGTAGGAATGGCACTGTCCTCAATCAGTTTGGTGATGTTTCCATCATAAAAATCCCCGCCAAAGGAAGGAACGGTTGCGCTCACACGGTCACCAACTCTGTACTTGTAGGCCGCTGGACCTCCCCGCATTATTCTCAAAAATACCTTTCTCCTGTAGTAACCACGGAAGACTTTCTGTATGCTAACTGCGCAATTGTGCCTGTGAAGTCTTTCGGCGACCTTTTCCCTTTCGGTAGCTACCATTAAGAAGAACTTTCTAGCAGAGTACCGTCGGAAAGCTTTTTGTATGACTGTGGCAGCTTGCTGCTTCATGGCAGAGTAACGTCGGTAATTCTTTTGTAATACGATGGCAGCTTGCAGCCTTTTCCAGTTCTCAACGATCGCATCGTACTGCTTCATGGCAGAGTAACGTGGTAATCCTTTTGTAATACGATGGCAGCTTGCAGCCTTTTCCAGTTCTCAACGATCGCATCGTACTGCTTCATGGCAGACCACATTCGATAAAAGCTTTGAATTTTAAGGGCGTAAAAGTATTGCCTTGCCCGTTTCGAAATCTGGCCAGGACTCGTTGCTAACACAAGCAGTTGCCTTACCCTTACAAACTTTTGAATAGTAATGGTAGCACGCGTCAGGATCATGGACGACTTTCTGGCGGACCACGCTCTAACAGCTGCCTGGATTTTTACTGCACTGTTTTTTCTTTGGAGCTGTATGAATGCATTTCGTTTTAAGAACATACGAATAAGAGATTGGTTTATAACAACACTTCTTAAAGTCCGCTTGTACTGTCCTCGTTGCGGTACCATCCGGCACAAAGATTGTATTGCAATAGCAGCATCCTTCAAGTGGTTGTATAATGTCTTCGAGCGGAACATGCGCAAATGTGCCTGAATTACTATTGCAGCACTTTTCATACATGTGTACTTCTTTCGACACCTATACATTTTAAAAAAGGCCTGAGTTGTGACGGCGTGCGATCGTGCCTTTAAAAACTTATTTCTGCGCAAGAGCATACGTGCAAAAGACTGCATCGTACATACTCCAGTCAAGCAATGGGAGTAGCGCTTTTGTTCCATGTATGTTCGGGCAAGGGTCTGAATTAGTGTGGCACTGGCATCGTTTCTTTTCTTTAGTACAAGGTGAATGGCATGGTTCCACAGATTGAGTATGCGCTCCCTTCGATACCATCGTTGAACGACGATGGCTGCGCTTCGCTTCCTCAGAAACTTGCCTTGGCAAAGTTTCCTCCTCGCGATGCTCTGTACTGTCACTATGCAGTTTATTAGGTACCGAACGAGCCGGTGCGCCCTGTTTTTTCTATACATTGCCTGCATAATTACTACCCGACGTTTCGCCCGTGAGTAGGACTTCTTGTCGATGCGCTTCCTTGCCATGCTCTGGATTGAAATGACGGCGGATCTTTTGGCCAAATACCGCTTTCGGACCTTTCCCATGCGCCGTAGCGACTGGAGGAAAATGACCCTCCTCTTGGTTAATAAATACCGCGTGCGGAAGTGGTGCTTCAGAGTATATTTCTGGAAAATAATCGTTGCTTTTACTTTCCGGCGCAGCTTGTAAAACTTCTGTATACGAACGCACTTACCGATAGTTTCCAAGTACACTGAGCGTTGTTTCCTCATGCGGACGCACGCCTGGAAAGTTGATAATTGGCAGTGAAGTCTTGCCTTTGCATTTACGGCTGCTACACGTTTCTTCAGCACTGTTGCTTCTTCTGCTTGCTGGTTCAACAGTAGTTTTAACTCAGCTATCTCTTTCTCCATATCGTTTCGACTCTTTTCGGTCTCTTCCAACTGTGCATTTGCCTGTCTAATCTCATAGTTGTCCTTCGCAAGATTCGGACGCCAGTAGCCACTGTCCGATTCAATGGATTGAAGGCTCTCCACCGTGCCTGCTAGCGCTCGCCGCTCTAGCTCACAATTGTTTTGAATGTGCTTGTAATGACACTGAATTTTATAATAGTTGAGTAAATGCGAGAGCAACACAAAATTTCCGCGCTGCAAAAGCGCAATGGTGGAGGTCTTCGTGTTAACAAACCCGGGCACTTCTGGAAGCAAGGTGGCACTGGCGGTAGAGCTGACCTTCCACCAGCCGAAATATTTCTTCAGGACGAGGGTAACTGTCGGAAAACTGGGGAGTTTGCCCATGAACTCAAACATGTCAGAGAATTTAAAATCTATGTAATCGGAAGAGACGCATCGTATGCGCAGATCAGTATCGCTCAAAAAATGCCCAGCGTGGGCAAACCGGACTTTGTACATTCTCCCGTGCTCGCTGTCATAGCACGGCGAAAACAAATATTTTCCCCGCGAAACGAGGCCACTGGCTTGCAACTGCATGGGCGTAATTTTGTGCACGGCATTTACAATTCCCGACTCGGCACTGCCGACAACAACAGCCTCTTGCATCCTGGCAGAGACAACCCCGTGCACGAGCATGTATCGCAAGATTTTATTTATTTCATCAATGTTTGCTAAGTATTCCTTCTCCTCCACCCACATGGAACTGTGCGGTAACCCTTGCGCTCCGCTTGCCGGTGTTTTCACTATCGGCGCTTCCCCGTTCAAAATCAAAGAGGACAAATGAGCCATCAGTGCTTGACCCAGCATACGAACGAGTATCGGCGTTCTTTCGTCTTCTGTTGTTATTTCCATGTTCTGAATGTCTTGCACTGGGTCCCAAAACTTGTGATAACCTTCTTGATCGTGCCAAGATTTATATGTTGAAAAATTGAGAGTAAACATTACGTTTAGTAGCAGATCCTCGACATTTCGTATGTTGCTAGCGTAGACGCACGCACTACGCCATAGATTACTGAGCACAGTTTTATTTTCCCATACGCTTTGAAGTTCTATATTAAGGCTGGGAATAATAGGAACTTTCACGAACAAGAACGGAAAGGCATCATGCTCGTCAAACTGTAAACTTTCGTCCGTCAGACAGTCTTTACACCATCTCATCACTTGTGAGGCGATGAAACTTCTTTTTCCGGTCAGCATGACATTTCGCAGAACTAAATTTACATTATGCAGTACATTGTCTACATCGATTGATGTTTGAACATTTACGTGCGAGCCTATCGGGACTCTTTTCGTCTTCAAAGTAGGGCTAAGAGTCGGTTTGACCACACCATCCAAGTTATTAAGCACAAACCGTTTCGTGCGCAACAGGAATCGAGTGAACGCCATTTCGACCCATATTTTGTCTTGCTTGAATGATTTCTCGCACTTTCTCAGTTCGGACAGCTTACAACTATGCAATCCACGCCTTTGCGACCCAAAATATACTGTACAAGCTTCTCGCTTCACACTTTGAGACACCACAATGCAGAACTGAGGATCGTTTACGCCCCACCCCCCTAGAGGAGCGTAAACAACGATATCAAGCGTTTTTATCTTCGCCGGCTCCTGTGAGTCCTGCACCTTTACCTCCGGCAGAGGAGGCAGTCTCTGCGGTCTTACGAACGTTTTGTTCACACGGCTTACATTCAACAATGATTTAAACGAAATTGTACGCTTGGCAGCAGTGTGGTCTTTTTGCGACGGCGTGCGGTCAGCACCCTTTTTCCGAACAGGTAAGCGAAGAGCACGTTTGTACCACCTGCGAAAGCCCTTCCGTAGCAGTGGGTACACAGAGGTTCGGCGATAATATCGAAAGCAAAAGCTGGCGGCAAGAAGCCTTTGGTGCTGAATCATACCCCCCTTTTGTCGTCTATGGTGCCGGAAAAACTCTGATTTTAACTGTTCAAACTGTTCCCCAGCGGAGAAATTCCTTGTCTGCGCCCTCAGCAACAACTGCTTTGCTCTGGCTGTGCCACCTTTGAGGTGGAAGTGGTGGGTCAGAAGCTCCAGCAAAGACAGTTTAGTAGGGCCATTTCTACTCTCGTCGTCTGTCTCGATAAATCTACGGGGGACCAGAGTGTTCCCCACTTCGTATACGTGAACAACGTAGGATTCACCATCACTGCTACTTACTATTTCCCCCGAAACTCTTGTCTCATCGTCCCCTGGCAAGTACACCGACACAGTCTGGCCGGGCTTAAACTCTTCGTTATCCATGCCTCTCATATAGTCTGCCTTTCTTCACCTCATAGTTCTCTTCAGTAGCTGCGCGCTCGCGCTTTTAACTTTTTTCTGTTGTCGTTGGAATTACTCTGTAGGTACAGCACAAAGAGAAAGAATTATATCCAACGTTTCAGTAATCTAAGGCTCGGGGAGGAGTTTACTTTTCAGAATTGAAACTGTGTAGTGATTACATACCGCTACTACGAGAAATAGTCGTCCAATATTAGTAGACTACGACGGAATAATATAAAATACTACTACTAAAAAATAAAAAATAAGTTGATGATAGACTGTACATTATTATACACCAAAACAACAAAAAAGAAGAACGAAATTTTTAGGAGAGGACACGACGACGGCTTTTTTTGCTTTTGCTGTATCGTCCCCTGCTGGGTAATAATAGGCATGTGGAACTATAATAATAATACTAGGTTCCACTACTACGAGCACATCATTTTATTAGAAGCGGTCTTCGAGGAGTCCTCGTAAGACACTGCTACCTGCTACCTTACCGAGAGCGAAGAGCGAGGCCGAACGGATTAATCGGTTGGTACCTGTACTGGTGGTATCAGAAACAATACAGTACATTTGTAATAATACTAGAGCAATCGATAGGGATCGGTGCCCGTACCTGTACTACCTGTACGAGGAACTGTAGAATTAAATACATCATTTAAAATACAAAATACGAACTATTCTTAGTCTTTCCTTTCTTCCACTTTCAAGACTTCATCTTTTGTCGTTGTCGCTTCAACTACCAACAGTCTCGGCAGCGACGATGTGCTGACAGAAGGAATGCGCTTTAGTTGCAGCGCAACGAGGGCAGCATCAGTGACGCCTATTTCGCGTGGGGATCTCATTTTTGAAATCCCAGCTCTGCTGCGCTCTTTTCTTTGTGCCACCTCCTCCGATACGGGCACTAATTTGATCCAATCTAACAAGTCTTCTCCGGTCATTGCATCTAATTTTGCATGTTTTGCGCGTGAAGCTACATCAGAATGCTTCACTATCATTGCCAGAAGCGGTCGGGATACTTTTCCATCGGTTTGTAACGGCAGAAGGACTTGAACAAGCCAATTGTTCCGTCCCGAGTATACCACTGCAAAAAGCTCTTGTCCGTTGATAGTGCAATCGCCCAAATACCGAAGGAGCATAACTTTATCCTTGTCTTCATCGTCTGTTCGTAGCCAAATTTGGTTGTCCTCAAACGCCATTCTCCCTAGAACAAAGTGCGCCATTTCTTTCATATTTCCGGACCGGATGGCATTCAAGTCTCTCTCACTGGCAAAACTCGTAAATATGCCAAAATTCAGCATTGTGCGCAAGGCGTACCACGTAAAACCGCAGTGACAGGCTACCTTTTTGTGCACCAAGTACGCGTCTATCACCAGGTCTCCCGGCCCCCCTTCCCACACTTTGAACATCGCAAGTTGCCCTATTCCTCGAGGGGATTGCAGCTCAAAGACGCGGCGTTCGCAACGTACCACAGGGTGTTGGTGTCGCAAAAGCGCTAAGTCAGGGTTCGGTCGGTACTTTGAGTGGTGCCCTACCATCGTTGCCGTTTCAACAATTTTGGAGTACATTGCCTGTAACGATTTAAATGGGACTCCCCGGGCATTTTCAATCAGTGGGGGGGCAATGAGTCGTCCCAGAGCCTTTTCAGAGACGGAGGTAAAGTATGTTAAATTGTGGTCGAGGTCGAAAAACTCCACAAATATTCTGCCTCCATTGTGCTGGTGTTTTGTGGAATCCTGAATAATGGTGTGGTGCAGCTTCATGAGGCCAGGCCGGCGAGAATGGGCCATGCTAATCTTGACGCCCTCGTATGTGGCAGACGTCTCATCGTGCAGTATTTCTGGCACGTTTCGACCTGCCCGAAGCATGGAATGGTCGTGTAACATAGTCGATATGACATGACATGCAGCCATGTACAGCGGCGGAAAGTCTGCAATCTTCGGTTGCTTGTGCAAAAGAACAACTCGGTCAAATGATTTGCCCCCGTCGCATTTTTCTTTCAGCGAAGGCGGCTTTCCCCCTCGCTTGTACATGTCGTGGAGATAATTGGTTGCGTTTTCAATGTACACGACAAACTTTTGAAAAACGGTTCCACCTAGATCGTTCATATTTTTCCACCGCGCGCTGCGGGTGTACTTCCGCAGCGCTTCAGCATTTTTTTTGGACGTGTCCGCTATGTGAACATGCCGAAGGTGTTCCGCAAGCGCTATGGCGACATTAGACCCCGCATCTGGCCCAAACCCTTCCAACACCGATCGGAAGACACCGAACCCCGCACCAATGTTTCCTGACGTTGTCGGTCCGGTGTACGTATTTTCTGGGTCCATAAGAATGCCCAACGCTTCAAGGACAAATATTATAGAGGGTAATGCCGATGAGGCCGGTCGAAGCATTTCGTTCAGTTGCTCTGAATAGGAAAACTGTTTGGAGCTAGAGGCAAAATATATCGAGGAAAGGCTTGTCTCTATGGCCTCGAGGTATTCTTTCAAGTGCTCCTCGTGAACGGCACTTGACGCCCCAACGTCCAAGCGGGCAACTTCCACGGAATCCTCGTCGGACTCTTTGGAAGCTTTCATGTGCTTGTCATAAAAGCGGGAGATTTCTGGCGGCTTGAACTTGCCGCAGTAGCCGACGCTGTGCCAACCCGCGACGATGATCACTTTCGGCATGGGGTGGTCCAGAATACTAGAGTTGTGCGTCGAGTCTCCGTGGGAGTGTCCTCGATTCAACGCTTCTCGTCTAGCAAGATCTCTTTCTTTCTTTATTGCTCTCATCGCTTTGCTTACGTTCGCGTTGAAGTGAGACCGTGTGCTTGCAGAAAGGCCTATTTCTGCATGGACGAGGCACGAGAGTCCAGTGCCGAGCACTTCCATTGCCTCATTGACATCAACAGGGTACTTTACTGTTTTGAACATGTCAGGCACCAACTTGACAAGGGAATGGAGGAATCCCAGCCGCTCGCTCGTTGACATATCCCCGGAGACGAAGAGAATCACCTGCTGTGCATGCGAGTGCTCTGTTGCAGCCTCTTCGTCCCACAGCAGGGGGTGCACGAACCGATCTGGGTCTAGCTTAAACTCCAAGTCGAGGCGATCTCGATCCTTTTTCCTTCGCTTCAGCTCCCGCTTCGCTTTTTTCCTCCGCTTTCGTGTCCTTTGAGCCTTCTGGATTTTCAAAGCTGCTGCACGCTTTTCAGCTTGCTCGTGAATTTTCTGCCGATACGCTTCTCTCGCCTTCTTTCCGCGCGCAATTTTTTGCATTTTTATCGCTGCCAGGTGCTCTTGGCGAAGCTTTTCTTCCTCCCGTCGGGCCTTTCGAGCGTAAATGCGCTTCGCCCGTATTCTTCCGCGTCTTCCCCGAGCTATTCTCTGAATTTCAAGGGCAGCGAGATTTCGCTCTCTCTTTTTGCGCTTTTGCTCTGCCAAACGTTTGTGGCGGTCCAGCTCAAGAAACTTTAATCGCCGATCTTCGCGCTCTTTCATCTCAAGCTTGATTCGTCTCTTGTCCGACTCCCACTTCTTCTTCTCTTCGTAGCGGTCTTTTCCACCGTACATCTGATACGTGGACTTTTCTTTCTGCTCCTTCATCCGGTCTTTTCTATTTACGCGCGTTTTCATCTTGATTTCATGAATTCGCCGCTTCCGTTTCGCAATTTCTTTCTTTATCTCCTTGACTTCCTTGAAACGTTTGTCGATCTCCTTCTGGGTGCGTTGCAACCTTGCCCGGCGTGCTACAACGCTCCTTACCGTGGCTTCTTCCCACTCCCGCTGGTGCTCCCACCACGCGGCTTCGTCCTCCGCCTTTGATATCTCCTGAAGCAAGTCTTGCATTTCGTTTTCCAACTGCGCTATCTCGTCGAGCTGCTTTATTGTATACCGTTGCCCATCCCGAGGAGAGGTCTCTTCCGGACTGAAATTCAGCGGTTGGTTCCCGTCGGCCAGCGGAGCGTTTTTTTGCTGCCAATCTGCACTCAACTTCGCGGGTATCTCTAAGAAACGCAGCACGTTCGACGCTTTGATCCGGTTGTCTTCCCGAGGGTCAAAATACCGTAGAATCCAGTCTTCTTCTGAGTCTGTCAAGGCGATACCATTGCGAATGATGATCCGTAAAAACTGTTCCCGTTTCATGCAAGCGTTTTCCCCCCTCTTCCTGGACATCGCAATAAGCTTTTTCCTGGTGTTGGGCCGTTTGTTTAGAATGACTAATTTCCTACGCAGTCGATCGGCGATCAGCACTTCCGATGGGGGCTTGTCCAACTCTTCCCCCAACTCTAAACCGTTGCCCAGGGCAGCAACCGTGGGGCCCGTCTTGGTAGCTGCCTTGCTCCCCCGTGGAGTAGGCCGCCTGCCCCCAAATTCACGGCCAACGACCATTTTACCGCCACCAGCGTGGTGGATTTCTTCTCGGCGAAGCGCGTCCTCCGCTGCCCGAAGTTTTTCTTCCCCAATCGGAGCCAGCAGCAGCTTCTGCTGCGGTTTGCCCGCCCCGTCGCTCAGGCCCTTTCCCCGAAGCTTCAGGCGAAGCGTAAAAAACGGGTTTCGCTTCATAGTAAAGCCGAGCCACTTCACCAGGGGCTTGACATTGTCCAAAAAGTCGCAGTCATGAGTTATCTTTAGCAGGTAATTTTCCCCCTTCCATACGAACGGTTTGGGCAACCCATGGCGCCACTGTACCACAGCTTCAATAATGTCCACTGTGACCATACGGAGCATGTCCAGCAAATCCAGGGACTTCATCAAGCGCTTTTGAAGCTGAGCTTTGCTCGCAGTGGAGAGCAGCTTGTCCAGACGGGCAACGTACTCCTCACGAAGAGTAATGTTCATGGTAATGTCAGCTTCTGCTTCTGCCGCGTTGCCCAAGTTTCCTGGAGGATGGACATCTATCGGTGGCACTCGAGGAGACGTGGTCGGCGCCGCGCTCGGCGCTGCTACGTCCAACAACCCGAGGGCACTGTCATCCGCATACATCCGAAAAGTTTGCTCTTCTACTACACAATTCCCATAAATCTACACGCGCAGATTTGTAATCCCACACCAACCAGACAACAATCAAACAGAACACTAAAACCTGCCTGTACTTTACACACTCCTACGCAATTTACAGCCTCTTAAAAATTCTCGTTCACTTCAACTCCTAAATACTGTTCTAATAATTAGTATACTCTCTATCAATATCAAATTGAATAATGAGCATGTCAATTTAATAATAATTATAATAAATAAAAGAAAAAAAAAAAGAAATAATAAAAAATAATACAGTAATATATATAAATAGGACTAGATTTACTTACTTACTACTAAACTAAAAAAACAATCAACACGGCGCAGTTTGAACAAATATTTAGTTTGTCCATAATAAATATAATAAATATTTTAATAACGGTTTGGTAATTCAATCAAAATCAAAATCAATCGCATTGGTTTATTTAATATAAATAATAAGGATATTATATTTCATTTTATAGTTAAGGATAAAGTAACCAACGAAGAGTGATTGATCGAATCAAATCAAATCAAATCTACGAGGACCACCAGTACGTATTATAACAAATTCAACAATGAAACAAAGGAAGAACGAGGAGGAAGAAGAGAAAGAGCAAAAAAAAAACAAAAAAAAAATAATAGATTCTTCTAATAAAAAAGTATTTATTAATAAATTAAAGTTAATAATAAATATAACTAAAATAAGCTTAATAATAATAGCAGAGAAGAAGACAACTTTGCTACGTATAATAGAGAGACAGATTAACTATTTATTATTATTAGTTAAAATATTATATTAAAATTAGTTAGAGTATTTAATTAAAACTGATGCTATGATCTTGTATTTAGTTGGTGGCTGGCGGTGGCGGCGCGCGAGAAAGAAAGAACGAATAAGTAGACGAATTTGGATTGAGTGTATTTTGTAATTGATAATCAAAGTTTAGTTTTATGAATGACATGCAGTTTACGTTTAGTGTGCGTCAAGCTTAAAAAGCATTTATACTTTGCCATCATATACATACACATATATATGCGCATGTAATTTCGCAATCGTGTCCATTGCACAACAGCCAACACAGTAAACATGTCTGACGCTGCAGCAGCCGCCGCCGCGTTCTTGGGGGGAAACGCGAACAGTGGAGGAGGAGGAAAAAAGAAAAAGAAGAAGGGTAAAAAGAAAGGAGGTAGTGCGGCCCAGCAGGCGGCCAAGGCAGTGGATGAGACCGCGCCGGCGGCCCCAGCCACGGAGGCTAAGCCTACCGCTGCGCCTGCTGCTGGTGGAAGCAACGACGCGGCCGACGCAGCCCTTGCGTTTTTGGGGGTTGGGGCGGAGTCTGGCGGCGGTGGCGGCGGGGGTAAAAAGAAGAAGAAGAAAGGGAAGAAAAAACCCGCCGCCAAGAAGCCCAGCGCGATGGCCCTAAAAATTCAAAAGCAGCAAGCTGAGCAAAAAGCGAGAGAAGAGGCGCTTCAGAAGGCTAGGGAAGAAGAAGACCGCTTGGCTCAAATTGAAGCCGAAAAAGAGGCAGCAGTCGAAGAGGCCAAACGGTTGAAGCGCCAAAAGAAGAAAGAGAGAAAGGCCCAACTGAAAGCAGAGGGGAAGATCAAGACGAAGGCCCAAAAAGAAGCGGAGGCGAAGGCAGCAGCCGCAAGAAAACAATTGATCGACTCTGGCATGGTCGCTGGGTTTCAAGAATCGGACGGGCCAAAGAAAAAAGTTGTCTACGGGAAAAAGAAGAAGAAGAAAGTGTCCCCGAAGGAAGAAGAAAGAAAGCGATTGGAGGCTGAACGACTAAAGGCGGAAACAGAGGCTCGAGCCAAATTGGAGAGCGAGGAGGCCGCGAAAGCCAACGCAGCAGAAGGGGGCGACGACGACTGGGAGAACCTTGCGGACGAAAAGGACGAGGGCGACGACGACTGGGAGAACCTTGCGGACGAAAAGGACGAGGGCGACGAGAACGAGGATTGGGAAGACGAGCTGGCGGACGATTGGGAGGACATGGACCTTGACGACCTCGAGGTCGCGGACAAGGACGACAGCGACGAGGAAGTCAACGAAGCCGCGAAGAAGAAGAAAGAGGCCTTGAAGAAGGCGGCAGCGGCCGCCGCTGCCGCGGAGGAGGATGGAAGCGACGACGACGAGAGCTCGGACGAGGACCCGGAAGACTTGGACGCCGCGCGCGCAAAGCGTGAAGAAAGGCGACGGGAAGCCCTGGCCGCGAGGTCGAAGGACGACCTGCGCTCTCCGATCCTCTGCGTTCTGGGGCACGTCGACACAGGAAAGACGAAAATATTGGACAAAATCCGAAGGACTAATGTTCAAGACGGGGAAGCTGGAGGGATCACGCAGCAGATCGGGGCCACCTACATGCCCATCGAGGACATCCGCACGAAGACGGCGGAACTGAACAAGGACCTCAAGCTGGACTTGAAAGTGCCGGGCCTGCTCGTGATAGATACCCCAGGGCACGAATCGTTCACCAATTTGCGGTCCCGTGGTAGTGGGCTCTGTGACATTTCCATCCTCGTCATTGATATCATGCACGGTTTGGAGCCCCAGACGATCGAGTCCATCAACTTGCTGCGCTCGCGAAAGACCCCGTTCATCGTGGCGATGAACAAGGTAGATCGGCTCTACGACTGGAAGGTGTGCAAAAATGCCCCTTTTCGGAAGGCCCTGGCCGCCCAGAAACGGTACGTGATCGAAGAGTTCGAGAACCGTTGCCAGAGCATCCTTGGAGAGCTCATGGCGCAAGGCTTGAACGCCTCCCTCTACTACGAAAACGAAGACTTTCGAAAGGTTGTCAGCGTAGTCCCAACATCTGCCCACAGTGGCGAGGGGATTCCAGACTTGCTCTTGCTCTCGGTCCAAATGACGCAGGAATTGATGACGAAGAAAATTATGTACAGCTCTGCGTTCGAATGCACGTGCTTGGAAGTAAAGTCCGTGGAAGGCCTGGGGACGACAATCGATGTCATTTTAATCAACGGGGTTATCAAAGATTCCGATACGATTGTTGTGTGCGGTACCAAAGGGGCGATCGTGACCAAGGTAAGGGCCCTGCTTACCCCCCGGGGGATGCGGGACATTCGCGTGAAGAACGACTACCAGAAGAACAAGGAGATCAAAGCGGCGATGGGAATCAAGGTCGCCGCGCAGAACATGGAGAATGCCGTGGCAGGTACGAACGTCCTCGTGTACCGCAAGGAGGAGGGGGACAACCTCGAGGAGCTCAAAATGACGGTGCAAGAGGAGTTGGACGCCATGCTGAGCCGAGTTTCTGTGGATGGCAGAGGGGTATACGTCCAAGCCAGTACCCTCGGGGCACTAGAGGCGTTGCTGGAGTTCCTTAAGGAGTCCAAGATCCCCGTAAGCGCAGTGTCGATCGGCCCGGTATTCAAGAAGGACGTCATGCGTGCCTCTGTGATGCTTGAGCACCAAGTTGAGTATGCCACTATATTGGCATTCGACGTCAAGGTGGACAAAGATGCCACGGCCCTTGCGACGGAGCTCGGGGTAAAGATCATGACTGCCGAGATCATTTACCACCTTTTTGATCAATTCACACTGTACCTAAAGCAAATCAAAGAGCAACGGCGAAACGAGGCGTCTGGCGAAGCAGTTTTCCCGGTGTGCTTGGCCATCAAGTCGGACTGCATATTTATGAAAAAGGCCCCAATCGTTCTTGGATGCGACGTAATCGACGGAATTTTAAAGATTGGGACCCCGATTTGTGTTCCAGACATCAAGAACGAGGACGGGGAGCCCTTGATGATTGGGAAAGTATCATCGATCGAAAAAGACCACGTTGAGACGAACATGGTGAAAAAAGGAAACGCGGTTGCTGTAAAGTTCGAACCGACAGCCGATAGTTTGCACGTGACCTACGGGAGACACTTCGATTTTAACAATACACTTTACAGCAAACTAACAAGAGGCTCCATTGATGCGTTGAAGGAAAACTTCAAGGATGATTTAGGAAAGGAGGACTGGAGGCTTGTGATTAAAATGAAGAAGATTTTCAACATTGTTTAAGAATATTAACTTAAAGAATAAGGTATAAGATCTCTTTACAAACAAGATTATTACCTGAAATTTTCTACCACCAGCTTTTACTTCGTTATGAATATTCGTCTGTATTAATAATAATAAATACTACACAAAGAATAGGGTGGAAGCATGGCATGGAGATTGTGGTTCACATCATCATACGAGGAATGTACTTCACACGAATTCAACAAAGAAGAAGAACAAGAAGAAAAAAGTTCAACCTTCCATCCTACCATATTACATCATACTACTACAGTATTAAGACTA
>LT642420.1:0-18707 GCA_900128585.1 Stramenopiles sp. TOSAG23-3 | reverse complement strand
GAGGAGAGGAAAAAAAAGCCGTTTAAAAAATAAATTGCCCGCCACCACGCGACATATAGTCTAGGGGATGTTCGTTAGTGGTCATACGAAATCATCCCATGAATAATTGCTGTAAAATATAATATTAACCCATTAACGATTTATTTAGTGGTGTGTATAAATTGATGTGTTTGCGTACTTTAACTTCTCTGAACAGTACCACTCTGTTTGTGCGTTGTGTGTTGTTGTCTGCGCGCGTGCTGTTGGGAGAATAAGAGCTAGTCCGGTCGGCCTGGTTTGTTGGCGGCTTCGAAATGGGGCAAATAATAGACCGTGCCTCCTCCCCTGCTTTCATTTCTAGGACTCATAAAAAGCTTGCCGCGTCGTTGGGAGACTGGACCGTCGACACGATCATCGCTGCTAGTGGTGCATTTTTGTACGATGTTGGCAACGTGCGTGGAAATTTTTCAATCGGCTTTGACGAGTTCGTCTGCCTGCCCTTTCTGTACCGCCACAAATGTGCCCCGAACGAGCCCGCGAGCGAAGACACTATAGAAACAGTATGGGCGCTTTATTGTGACGGTGGGGAGGAGGACGATGAGTTTGATGCAAGTGGAAATGTGGTGCGGAAGAATTGGAACAATGTCCGGGTCGACGCGTTGCAAATGTTTTCCTCTCTTCTGTGGTTGCTTCCACGGCGGGGGGACGACCGCCAGAAACTGTACGCGTGCTTCAAACTGTTCGATTTAAAAGGCACCAACTCTTTGACCAAAAATGATGTCCTGACCCTGCTTTCTTCCGTGTTTGGGGGGCTTCACATATGCACGGAAGGTTTTGTTTTAATGCCCAGCATTGGCAGTTTGACAACGGTGGTCGATTCAGTCCTCGAGGAAAAACACGTCAAGGAACGGATTCGTTGGGGAGGGGCCGGGCCGACTGACGAGAACGGTGCAATTTTTGAGTTTTCTTTCATTAAGTTGTGCTACGATGAGCTGGAGCAAACCTCTATCGAGGGCATACTATGCGCAGAGGGCATCAATAGATTTGGCGTGCATGGAGAATTAGTCGAGGATCGATGGGAGGGGACGAGATCCTCTTGGATCGAATCGTTTTTGTACGCCTCGTTAGATAGAAAAATATTCAAAGCGGCCCTGTTCAATGCCCCCGATTCGGAGGTGAAATTGCGCAAAACATTGCCTCCACTGGCGCCCTCGGAAAAGGAAATTTCGGAGTGGTACAGTGTTATAGAATCCCTGGTTCCCGGGCCGTTCCGTTCCAAGATGCTCGACACGGATTGCAAGGAACTGGACCTCTCCACGGAAAGGGGGTTAAACGACCAACGTATCGAACTCTTGACAGTGTACTTGACCATCAACAATTACAAACAGTTGACGTCAGTGAACGTGGCCCACTGTAACTTGAAAGCGAGTGGCGCCCGCTTGGTATGCGATGGGCTTATGTTGAATCAAACCGTTACCCATTTAAATTGCGCCGAGAATGCTTTTGGTCCTGACGGCGCACAATCTCTTGCGACATACCTGTCAGGCAACACAACGTTAAGATTCCTGAACGCGGGGGTCAATAGAATCGGGGCGGGCGGGGCAACGCAGATCGCAAACGTCCTCACCCACAAACGAAACACGACCTTGCAAACCCTGGATTTGAGAGGGAACGGCGCGGGGCAAGTGGGTGGCGTAGCCTTTGGCGAGTCCATCGGTGCAAACCACCCGTCATTAACGTATTTAAATTTGAGAGACAACGGTATAGATGCAGTCGCCGGGAAAGCGATAGCGGAAGGTCTACGGCTGAACCGGACCTTGACGGACTTTGACGTGTCAAAGAACGCTTTGTACGACGAAGGAGCAACTGCGATTTCAAAAGCGCTCACCGACGCCAAAGGGAATACCATGCTGATAAACTTGGACCTTGGGTACAATAATATCAAGGCGGACGGGGGGGAGGCGGTGGCAACTATGCTGAGCCACAACTCCACGCTCACGTCTGTCTCGTTGGCCGCTAACAAGCTGGGGTTCAAATACTACGACCGCCCCGCAAGAAAGCCGGTATCCGACAACGTTGTGCAGATGATGCCCCACACGTACTCTACCTTCGGTACCAGCGCCATGATGCGTAGCATACGGGGAAGTTCGACGTTGATTTCCATGAATTTGGCCATGAATCACATCGATAATGCAGTTGGGAAAATCTTGTGTTCCCTTTTAGAGCGAGAAGGGAACCCTTCCCCTGGATCAATATCTAGAATCAACTTGAACGGGAATGAGATGGGCGAAGAGATCGCTGCAAAGCTGGGGAAATGCCCGTGCAGCGTTGATGCATTGAATCAGGTGCGTATGAAGACATGGTCAAGTGCAGCGATGCAAACCCCCGTGCGCGTGTATGCACCTACTACGGATGACTCTGTGGGCGAAGGTGCGCTTACTACCCACAGTCTTGGAAGAACTAGGATGAGAACCGTTGGCACGAAGAGACAAGATGGCACCGACGCTGGGGGTAAAGAATACAAGAAATGAAACATGTGGTTAAAAAGGTATCATTAATATACACATTAAAAACAAGAAAATTGGCTGTTATTTAACACATTAAAACAAAATAAAGGCGTATGTGTTATATTATATTTTTTAAAAACAAGAAAATAGGCTGTTATTTACAAGTAATTAAAATTAATGTACTGCGAACTGAAATCTAGATTTAGACATTCTATAGGTTTTTACATTCCTTCAGCTCATGAACTGCGAACTTAATCTTTGCTCTTTTGGTTTTACTAAATCGATATACCCTTGCCACTTAGTCTTGACTATCATTCTCAGATGTACTCCATTTATGATCTGAATCAGTAGATGGATTAGCACTGCTTTTTAACAAGAAAATTGGCTGTTATTTAAGTAGCTAAAATTAATGCGTGTACTGCGAAAATGAATATCAAATATAAAATAACAGTCAATTTTCTTGCTGCTTTTTATATAAAATCAAAAAAATTGGCTGGTTATTTTAAGTGTGTAATTAAAATTTATCTTCTTCATATACTGCGAAGTTATCTCGGCTCCCTGAGATTTTACAAGATATTAAATAATAATTGGCCTCCCCAAGTTCTGGTCAAGATTCCAATTGGTTGGTCTTAAAAGTACACAGCGGCATAAAATTTTTAAAGGGGCTCGTTGTCTGTGGTACTGCTCAATGAAATAATGATCGGTATTGAGTTTGATCCTGTAGTCTTGATTATGATTCTCATGTGTGTACTCCATGGATGAGTAAAGTTAAATCAGGATTAAAATAATTTTTTTTAAACGCCAACTCTTCTGGACATATTTTTAACTCTTAAACTGTTAGAAAATCAAACGTCGACGTAGCTCTTACCGGTACTGCTCCTCGTTCCTGCACCAGCCCGTCGTGCATTTTCCATTTTCTCCCGGTACTTCTCTTTTGCTATTTGGTTTTTCAATTTTTTTATCCTTTCGTCAAAACTAGACTGCGCCGATTTTGCATCGTTTGTAAGCATTGCCGCTTTTTTATATCGGCATACACATATCCCTTTGCACTGGCAAGGCTCGTCAAAATACACGTTGTTGTTGACGCTCTTATTTGGGGTAAATGAATCGGCTTTCTTCGTACGGCCGTCTCTTAAATTGCTGCGCATACGTCGCTTCAATTCCTCCTTCTTCAAAGCCCACTGTTCTTGCGTTAGCGTCGCTCTCTTTTCAACCTGTTCATCGTTTTTCCCTACGATCCCAACGCACGTATCCCTCGGGGCCGCACACAGGCCCCCTCCACTGGATGAGTTGGCGTTAGCATTTTTATCTATTTTTTCAAACGCCAGTCTCGGCCGCATTCCTTTCTTCACATTCTTCTTTTCACTACCACTCCCTATGCATGAAAATGCACCCCCTCCCTTTCCATCACTTCCAGCATGGTTTGGCTGTGTGTTGCCCATACGTACTTAATTGTAAACGAATCCCTCCTCTTTAATCCACTACCCTTTCTTTCTTTGAATATTTATGCCTTTAATAATTATTACCTTTGTGAGAATGGGATTAATTCACTGTTGCCCATAATAACTAACATACCTTTTTATTTATAATTATAGTTGTCTTCGTAAAAAAGCTTTAGTTAATTAATATTCATTACTACCGTGTACCTGCACCTCTCTACTGCACTGCTGATGAGATTTTTAAAAAATATGAGATTTGATTTACTACTACTACTACATTTTCTTTCTTCTCTTCTTTCTTCATCATATTTTCATTAATAAAAAAAGACTTTCATCATCATAAATTACCGTACTAATATTATACTATTTCCTTCTTTCTTCTTCTCCTTCTCGTCTCTCTCTGAAGAAGAAAGAAGAAAGTTTAATTTTAGTATTCTATTACTATCTATAAATATTATATTGATCGATTGAACAAAATAGTCATGAAAAACATACTATAATACAACAATACACACATCATCATCTAAATTATTTTTTTGCCTACTACCAGTTACCAGTACCAGGTATAATAGGCACCGCCGGTATACGTATAATACAAAAGGAGACACCCGAGGAGGAGGAGGAGAGGGAGGAGAGGAGCTGAGTATGAAGATTTTACATATTTTTTATAGAAGATTTTATCATCATATCCTACTATTATTATTAATAATAGATTTTCTTCTTCGTTCTTCTAGACTAGTAGTATTATTAGATCATATTTATTATTAAAATTAATAACAACAACAAAAAAAAAGTGTACATAATATATAAACGAAGAAAAACAAAAACAATAATATAATAATTAAAAAAGAAAAAATATATTGATCAACCAAACCACAGGATTGCGAATGTATTTGAAACAATAAAGAAAAGACAGAAGAGAATAGGACTGATTTTAAAACCAGATGCGTATGAAAGATAGTGCCGCAAGAAAGAACTTGGTAGCTGTTACATATGTCCGAGGAGGTGAAAAAATGTGAGACGCGTTTGCTGTCTTACGCGGACTTGCCGTTGTCGGCCTTTGACCCCTTAAAGGGCCAAGCTGAGGTCGGGGCAAAAAGTCTGCAGCGAGCGACTAGCTTTATTAAACAATACCTTGATATTAACAAAGCTTATTCACAGAGTTTGAAACGATTGGCGTCTGCAAGCGCCATCGAGGAAACGGAAGATAACCCAATGGTGAAAGAAAGCCTTGCGTGTTTTAGAGGATTTTTGTTGAACGAAAGCCGACAGAGTGAAGAATTTGTTAAGGCGTTGAACCTGGAGGCGATTGTACCTTTAAAACACGTGAAGGAAAAAAATCAACAACAGGTTAAACAGGCTGTGATGGAAGTAAAAAAAATAGTCAAAAATTTAAACAAAAAAAGCAAAGACCATTCGCACGCTGCGCAACAAGCGTCCAAAGCGAATGCACACGTGCAGAAAGAGCAGCAGGCATTACAGCCCGCGGCGGGGGGAAGTGGTAACGACGACCATTGTGCTGTGAAAATGTCATTCGACGACTTCTTTGCGAGTGGTATGAACGGGAGGGTAAGCAGTAATGGCGGACAGGCAGGTAGTCAAGAATCGGTTGGGGATGAACAAGTGGGGAAGATTGAAAGTAGTGCACAGCAATCCACAGAAAACCGTCGTGGGAATGAGACTGGTGACCAGGAAAACAAGGAAAGTGTTGGTGGGGGTGATGAAAAACATGTAGTTCTTCCATCAAAATTTTCTGCGTGGTTAGCCAATAGTGCAAGCAAAATAAACAGCCACCTAAAACCAGGTCTTTCAGAGACCATAGATAACAAAATTAAACGCGGCAATGAACTGTTGGAAAAGGCCGCCAACATGAAGCAGGAATATGATGAAGCGAAAGCCCTTTCCGATGTTGCCGTCAGTAATTTTTGGGTTATATTTGAGGCGTCAGAAAAGCGGCGCATAACAGCATTGGGGGATTCATTAAGACGAATCTGCGTTTCTGGATGCTCAAAGTTTGCATCGTAAGTGTAATTTTACCTTTTATTCCGTATCGTTTTGTCCATGCTAACATTTTCCCGGCAATTTTATTTGTAAACCAGATGTTCATATGACTTGAGGGCTGTTTGTAAACAGATAGAAGAAAAAACTGTGCTTAGTGCAGAGGGGGGGCTTCCTGAAGGTACCCAGCGAACAGAGAGCAGAAGTAGGGCGGGCAAGCCGGGGCAGATAGATGAACATTCGGACTACCACAGTGAAATAGACCTTTACATAGACGAGTTCGTGAAAAACGTTTTGGAACATTCGAGTGGTGATTAAAGCTCGGGGGAAGTGTGCGTGTTAATGGAAGTCCAAGTACATGTGTAATTCAAAAAAGTAAGCGAAGGTTTAGATATGATAACATATGATAACATAGGTTATGATACTTATATATGTACTTAAAATCTTTCAATGTATCACAGTCAGTGAGTGCAACTCCCCTGAACAAATTCCATTATTAACTTATTCGTTTTCTCTGGTTGCTCTTGCATTACTTGGTGCGATGCTAAAGGGAGAATTACTATTTTTGGGTCCGCTTGCGCCAACCAGGTCCCAGCTAATTCTTTGCAAGATTTCACGGTGGTCAATTTATCAGCCTCCCCAGTCAGCATCAATATTTTCACATTATGCTCTTTTGCCATCTTCGCAACTGATCGAGCGGTTAGTTCATCGATTTGCTGCATCTGTAAATAGAAGGGTTGGACAACATGCATTGGGTTTGCCCCAGACACTGCTTCCGAAAATTTGAGCAATCTGATATGAATTAAATTTCCGGCTTCGTTGCCTTTTACAGTATCCGGGTGCAGTGCACGATCCTTGAACCCTGAAGAAAGCAGTGGGTGCAACAATCGCAGAATCCAGAGCGGCAACGAGAAGATTCGGCGCGCCTGCTTCATTTTCCCTGGTGATGGGATTCCACTTCCCAGCAAAGTGACACTTCGCAGAATGTTCTGGCTTTTGCCGTAATTTAAAAGAACATGATGGCTCAGGCGCAGCGCCTGGCTGCAACCGAAAGAATGGCCGACAATGTGAACAGGACCGCGCACCCAATGCAAATCTGAACCTTGCGTTTGCGAATCACCTCCCAGGAACAGTTCATATAAACGGAGTAAGTCTGCAGTGTGCTCGTCGGTACTGTAGTCGCCTGGGTTCATGCTTTCCTTTGGGCTTCTCCCCATCCCAAAGTAATCATATGCAATAACATTGTAACCCACCTGGCGAAAGTATGTTATTTGATCTTTAAATTGTGACAGGCGAGCCATCGAACCGTGTATAAAAAACATTACCCCTTCCGCCCGTGCCTGTACGTTCACCCGCGGTAACCTAAGCACGCACAGACGCCTTCCGTCCCTCACTTCAATAAGTTCAGACTCTGCGTAAAGATCTTTTTCCATAAGGTCCCAGCTATTCCGATCACTCTTGTCTCTCCGCCTTTGTTCTACCCATAATGTAACGAAATCTAAAATTTTATAACCTGCATAGACTCCCAGCACAAATTTTACCGTAGTCGACACAAAGTACGAAAACATTGCTCACCAAACAACTGCGTCCCAGCTGCTGGGAGGGGTGTTATATGAAAAATTAATTAGACCGGGATTATTGTGCTTATGTGAGTTCATTGCAAAAAAAGTTGATTGAATCTGGGTTAATAAGGGAGATTATGACATCTACTATGACGTTTACAGGTCATCAATGCAAATGACCAAGAGATAGATGACTTCGATCGATTGGAAAGAGGAGAGGGGAACAACAACTGAGAGGAGGAGGAGGAGGAGAGAAAGAAGAAAAAAAAGAAGAGAGGCAACAACAACCCACCACCAAACTAAAAGAGAATTCAACAACAACAACAATGATGATGATGATGGAATTGATGTATATTATATTTATTATATTTTAATAATGCTGTGAGGATGTTGTTCTCGGCCTATTGTTATTTTAAATTGTGTACTTCAAAAGAAGAGTTTTTAAATAAACTTAATATCATATTTTGTAGAAAGTGTAAAATTTAAATTATCATACGAATTAAACAAGAAAAATTGGCTGTTATTTATAAAATTAACTGTAAGTTTTTTAATAAACAAAATATATAATACATTGGTACTTTAAAAACTGGTGTGGGTGCGTAATTTAGAGGCCCACTCTTCCCATAGGGAATGGCATGAACATGAAGTTAAGGAATTGATTTAAGCGCTTTATGCGAATACCACATCGCCATCTGTATTGGCTTTCTCAGCATCAAAGTCATCTTTTATACCAGATAAATCAATACGTATCAAATCGTTGCACTCCTGTTTCGCATTGCTTCCCCCGAAAATGTACACCTGACGCTTTTCGAGGTTGAACGCGGCAGAATGCGCAAAACGCTCAGTCAAAGGCTTCGGTTTCAATGATGCTTCTGTCCATTGCTTATTTTTAAGATTTAAAATCATCAAATCTTGGCAAACTTTAGCACCGTCGAATCCCCCCATAATCGCCATGTGCTGTGGTGTCATAGGGACTGCCACGTGACCTAGCCTCGAAATTGCAGTTGTGATAAACTCATTTTTTACCCAGGTCATTGTCTCAATGTTCAGGACGGCGCAGTCTCGGTGCAAGCTTTCTGCACCCCGGCCTCCAAAAATGTAAATATTCCCACTAACAAAACTACCCCCAGCGTTCGGTGCAGCACCCGAAGGGATAAACACGGCGCTATGCATTTCCCTGGCGTCGGGTGGTGTGCCCTGTATCGTGCTGCCTACCTTCCCCCCAGTGGTGGCCACCCAACGGCACTGTCCCGGAGCTGTAACATCCAAAATGTGTACATCGTTCATAGGTCCAGTGCTTGGAGATCCACCACCAAACACTACCATGTAAACCCTGTCTTTGTTCACTACGTCACTATTAGCTTTGCCATCGCAGACCTCGTCGCATTGATCCGCCATACTGTTTTCTTTATCGTTCGTGGCAGTCGATGCTGAACCACTTTTCAAATGGGGAAAAACAAGGGTTGCCGTATGAGAATTTCGGGGCAGCGGTGCCGCCACGGACGGAGCCAGGTCTAGATTTTCGACTTCACTAGTAGCGTCATCCACCCGAACCAATGTCCACAGCATCGGCGAAGCGCTTGTGTCTAGAACGTGTACGTCGTTAAAGCAGTCTTTTTGCGTTCGTGATAGTCCGCCGAAAACGTACAAGAGGTTTCCAACGCTAACAGCAGAGTGACCGCTTCGCGGTTCCGGCAAGTCCCCTTCTGCTGATTGAATCGCCCACTCATCAGTTTGCAAATCATACACATATACTGACTCCATGCCGAACGCTTCCCCTTGTCTGTTTGCGCCGCCAATCAAGTAAATTTTGTTTGTCGCTTGCACAAAAGTAAGAGTTGCCCCGCCCCGGGCCTTCGGTAAAACGGCGTTTTTCTTTGCCGCAAGGGCCATTTTTTTTTCCCTTTCCATTTCAGCCTGCTTCTTTGCTTTTTTTTTGGCATTCTTGCCCTTTCCAGCTAGGTTCAGCTTGGCAACTGGGGGTGCTAAATATGGGGACAAAGAGTGGCACGGAACTTCCACCGCCGCAATCTCTTCGTAAAACATAGTCTTTTGTTGGGTTGGGCCCGTAAACGCAGCCATCTTTATAAAGTAAGAGTGTGAAAAAGAAAGAAAAAAAACAAGTGATGCTTTAAAAGTAACCTTTCTTTTCGCTATATTTGCTTATCCTCTTCCTTTCTTCTTTACGTCCATTCTACGTCAAAATCCTTGTACATATTCTCACCTTTTACATATTACTCCACCATTTTGTTTTATTGATTGAGATTGTGATTGAAAGAAAGAAAGAAAGAAAAAAAAAAAACGGCAACAGCGACGATAATACCCGTACTATTACCGGTATAAATATCAGATAACATCACAATATAATAATTGGAAGAAGGTTGTTGTTTGGGTGGGTTGTTTTTCATTTCATTCATCGATTTTGAAATTAATCATTTAAATATATGAAAATTATAGTGTTATAATAGGAGAAAATAATATTGTATTAGATTATTTAATCCATAGATATAGCATTGATATATTATAACGTTCCATTATTTTCATTCTTCTGAGAAAACATACGTCGCAGAATTTATAGAATCGAGCAACAGTTGTCCTCCCCCCATGTTCATTATGCGAGCTTCGTGGACTGAAGTTCAAGTTAGAACACTCCTAGTATTGTACTTTGCACGGTTATTAAACATGGGGGGGGGAATTATACATTAAATACCATTCGCTATTTCACTCTACGTACACTGTATTATACACGAAGAAGTACTAAAATTAAAAAACCAGGAACAGCCCAGGGCAGTTTTTTGGCACCAACCAACACCTAATAAGCAGTTTGCTCAACTCGTCTCGTTCCACTCCGATGTGCTCTTGTCGGTTACAACTTTTACCTAACAAAAATTAAATATAAAACGACATTCCCTTGTTACTTGGTATTACAATAATAATAATAATACCGTACTCCCGGAAAGAAGAAGATGAAGTTTTTGGTCAATAATAAATCGAGGTGGGGGGGGGTGCCAATCGATTGGTTGCTCAAATGAGATGGTGCGCAGTTCTGTCACTGTATTGTACATTGCGTGTGTTTCTTCGTAATGTAGCAGTTACAATAATCGATAACGCAAAAAACAATACAAGAAGTACAAAAAAGGCCAAACGGTCGTCGAGTCTTGAATGTTTGCTCTTCTTGCTGTGTCGTTCGTGGCTACACCAGTGTTTTTTAACGACTGCCTTATTATCCCACCGTCCCTGCTGATATCGACATACGGTTCCATTTGGCTACTACTACCGGTACAGTACTACGCCAATAATAAAAATAATCATTCTTCTTTCTTCGAGAAGAGAAGAATAGAAGAAGAAAAAGTAATATAATAATAAATAATAAATAAATTACTACTTCTTCGTGTATGTTGGTTGTCATAATTAACACCACTGCTACTAGTACAAATTCACCCTCGTCTGTTGCAGTCGCTTGCTGTTTATATAGTTTTATGTTCCATTAGAACAATTGCTGTTTCGCATCAGATAGTTGAACATAAATTTGCTGAGTTCAGACATTGCAATTAATTCGTGCCATTCTTCAAAACCTGCATTCACTTAGGGCATTTTACGCTAAGAAAGTATTAGCGAAGTATAAAACCCTCTACCCACAGCACGCACCATGTCAACCGCAGCGATAGTTGCAGCAAAAAGTGCGAAGCGACAAGAAGCCGAGGAGAAACGGAAGGCAGAGACTTTAGAGGACCCACCAGCACCAGTACAGCCTGCCAAGAAAAAGAAAACGTGGTATGGTGGGGACAAGAAATCACCAGAACTAGATCAAGAGAAACTTGAGAAAGTTAAAGATATCGAGATACCTCTTCGCGTGATACTCCACGTCCTCCGGCAAAAAAAGAAAGACTCGTTGTACGTCCACTTGTGTATTTACTTTATCTTCATGTGCTCTTACTCATTCATCATTTACAATTCCCACAAACCATTTGAAGTTTACACGCAAAATTTCGGCATTACAGATGTGATTGTGAACGAACCGTTTAACGAACGTGACCCAGACTACGCGTCGACCTCAACGCACGATCCCCGGACTTTCACTGGAATTGGAGAGACAGACGAGTTCTGGAGCTGGATGGAGAGTGTTGTGGTTGGAAAGTTTTTCCCCGACGGGTGTGAGAATATGCCGGAGGGGGTAGCAATTCAGGGTCAAAACTTCTTCGTGCAAAAGCTCCAGATTCGTCAGGCGAGGTCCAAGAAGGTCATAAAGGATATCAGGGGTACTAAATACGTCGGCTATGATTTTTATTCCTCTGCCTCCAAAACGTCCGATGAAAATAGCACTATTTACGGGGACTACAAAACTGGTCTAGGTGATTTGGAGGGGTTTTCCTTCGGGAGCGGCAACACGGTCGATTATGGAAATAGCGGATATATTACATACCTTGATCCTCGAGACGGAAGCGCAAACGTGACAAGTAAAATAAAGGCCATGAAAAACGCTGGCTGGTTGGATGGGGGAACGCGCATGATTGCGGTCAATGCTAACTTTTACAATCCCACGACCGACATGGTAACCAGTCTTCGGTGTGGTATTGAGCTTATGCCTACGGGGTTCATGACAAACTACTACTTTGCATACACATGGCCGAGATCCCCCCATGATACATCGAGCAATGTTGTTTTGGCAAGAATGTTGTTGGAGGCTCTGGTGGGGTGTTTCATGTTATATTTACTTATCACGGAATTAAAAGAGTTGTGCACGGAAGGCTGCGGTCAATACGCCACCATTTTTAACATCGTTGAGTTCATTGCCATTTTAGCGATGATCGGGGTAGTGATGTGCCAGATTTTTTTCGAATACCAATGGATGAGTGGCAGAATAGATCAGGTTGAATATCAAGACTGGTTCTATTTGGGGGAGCTCTGGGAATGGAAGCGAAACTTGGTCGGGTTCAGCTTTGTGATGGGCTGGGTAAAAGTTTTCAAATTTTTGGAAATGAACAGTAAAATTAAAATCATCTGGATGGCCATCCACAATACTAGAGATGACCTCCTGTCGACGTTCTTATTCTTCGTCATATTGATCTTTGCGTTTGGAAGTTGCGGTTTCATAATTTTTGGGAATCAAGTAGAGGATTTTTCCACCATATCATCGACCATGTCTTGGCTGATGAGAGCGTTGCTGGGAGACCTTGATTACCAAGTCATCAACGAGTTCAACCCCGACGTGGCGCCAATATATTTCATGTCGTACATGGTAGTCGTGTTTTTCATTACGCTGAACCTGATGATTGCCATTATCATTGATGGTTACGAAGAAGCAAAACAGAGCATTATGTCCGACGATGATCACGATCTGTTGTTCATTCATGATTGCCTGCGGTCAATCACTATCAAATGTACCTCGCGGATCAAGAAAGTGTTTATGATGAAGAAGTTGAAAAAGTTGACCAGTTCGGTACACCCAGAACCCACTGCCGAAGGGGGGAAAGATGTCGGCGACAAGTCAAGAAGAAAAAGCATCATAACAGAACAAGTACAGAAACATAACCTCGACAACGTCCACGAAACGAAATTGGAAATAGCCGAGTTTGACAAGAGAACCCCTGCCGCTCGCTTCAAAAAAAGGTTTGACAAAGCGGTCATGGCCCACTACGAACAACTTTCGTCGATGGAACGCATGGTGAAGGAGAGTATGAACCAAAAGCCAATTATTTTGAAATATGACGACCTACGAGCATTGAACATGAGTGGCGAACAGTCCATCGACGTCTTGCTGCTGTACCAAGAGTTGATCCGCACAGAGGATGGGCTAGAGCTGGACACTACATCCCATGAGCACATTCCGCTTACAAGGCAGATTGCCGTTGCCATTGATTCTTTGCAGACCCAAATGGAGTTTGTGATGAAAAATCTACAGCCGGAGTTGCAAATTGAGTTGCAAAAATTCGAAAAAGGATTCCCTAAGAGTAGTAGAATTCACACCTACGCGGACTAGAAGAACTCGAAGCAAAACAATTTTCTGATCTCAAAGTAGTACTCCCGATTTATTATTTACTAAACCAATTTATTCTACTAATCCTTAAAGCAAAAAACTTAACAGTATCGAGAAATGAATAAATGCTAAACACCTGCGCACCCAAAACAACACACGTCTGTTCTAAGTCGGCTGGACTTTGGTCCGTGACGCCCTTCGCCGCTGCTGGGCTTCCCTGGCTTCTCTTTTGTAGCTTTCCTTTGGCGCTTGGATGTTTCTCAGAATGTCGCGGATGTCCCCCTCGTCGCCATCGTAATCATCTTGGTCTTCTAAGTCTTCCATCATCGATCTAAACTCTTTATACGAGAACTGACGGTCCCCGTTCTTGTCGTACCTATCTACTAAAACTTTGACTTGTGGCAGGTGCATATCGACTTTGTACACCTTCTTTATCAAAGACTGAATCTCATTTATGTCCAGCTCTTTGTTCCCATCTGTATCCATTTTTTCTAAAAATTTATCGGTCAATGACTCAGCATTAGCATGTACTTCATGCCGCTTACAAACAAGACGATATATACAACACAAAAAGCAGCACATAAAACATGCGGAAAATCCTCCCACAAACCCAATACTGGCTGCAGAGTTTGGAAACTCGGACACTAGGCCCATAACGATCTCATTTATGTTGACCGACTTCGAACCCGTCGAATTTGACATAATGCCGCGGGTAGAGGAGGAGCGAGAGACGAAGTTACAGTGGTATTTACTAGATGATTAGACCCTCTTTTCCACTCACCAAAACCGCTCCTTTTTTCTTCCATGAATCGTTTACAAAACAACGAAAAACCGCTTGCCCAGACTAAAGAAACAACCCAGTGATGGTGATATTTAGCTACCATACACTACTATACCTACCTGGTATCCTACCTACTTCTACTACTACTACTACTATGATGAAAGCTCTATTTGCATTTTTTTTTGTATAACGTTCAACAATAGATGTTGTTCGATGAAGGAAGGGGGAAGGGGTGGGGTAAATTTGTTAATTTATTATATAGGTGAATATAAGTACAAATATGATAATCTAATATGAGCATCACCATTTCCATTTGTATATAGACATAGCATTATTGTGTGATATTTAATGCTGTGATAGACATAGCATTATTGTGTGATATTTAATGCTGTGTACCTGTTTGTTATTGTTTCGAGAAAAAAAAAAAAAAAAAAAGATTAAAAAAAAGATTAAAAAAAAGATTAAAAAAAAGCTTTCCTTTTGTTCGTATAATATATAACAATAACAAGGGTTTATACCTCTTCCTTTTCCTTGCTTCATCACCTCATCTTTCTTTACCTATATATATATGTATATATAAGTATAATATATTTGTATAATAAGGATGGATGGATGAGGATTTTTGGTAGATGGACCGACCGACCGACCGACCGACCGACCGGGCAGGCAAGAAACTAGAAAAGAAAGAAAGAAAGAAGAACGACAATTATTCTTGTGGCTTACGATCACTGTACACTATGGTATTATAATGAAAGGAAGGTAAGTAAGAAGGTTTATAGGTAGGTAGGTATAATACAATGGATCGATGATTAAAATACTACTATACAGTATAATATTTAATACCAGCAGGAGAGCAGGAGGAGGACATAAAATACTTATGGTATGTATTCGTGTTTCGAACTTATTAATAAAATACATCCGTGGAGGAGGACGACGACCACCATCCAGAGGAGGAATTGGTAGAGGTGAATAAATAGAAGAAACCTCTTTTTTTTTTCATTTTCACAGACGTACATGATTAAGAAATACGTTTACTATTTTTAGAACAGAGCAGAAAGCGTGTATTTATCTTTCTGGAACAACAAAGGAACGGTGCGAGAACAAAACAGTACGAAGAAGAAACCGAGCCGAACACACTCACTCAATATGGCGGCCATTGCAGAACGAATTAAAGAGCTGGAGGCAGAGCTTGCTTCCTTGAAGGTTCAGGGGGCTACGACAGCAGACAGCAATAAACCCGCTGCGCGTCGGGACCAAGACCGTCTGTTCGCGGGGAAAGAGCATACCATGACAGCTACCGGTAAAATTGGCGGCGCGTTCACGACGACGGCCGACCCTGCCTTCTTGGCAGAGCGCGCTGCCGTTTATGACAAAGTCAACGAAGCGTACCAAGCGCGCCTTGCCGCAAAGCCAAAGAACCCAATCAAAATTACGATGCCCGATGGTGGCGTGAAAGAGGGTATCTCATGGGAAACCACCCCGATGGACATTGCAAAGGCCATCTCAAACAGTCTGGCAAAGAAGTGCACCGTCGCCGAGGTAGCGTACACTGGCGAAAGATACGCCACTGAGGTTATCTGCAAAGTAGAGATGGACGACGATATGGACGAAATGCTGGGCGACCAGGAAGTGAAGGGGGAGCTGTACGACTTGACCCGCCCATTGGAAGGCGACTGTACCCTGAGACTGCTCACGTTTGACGATGAACTTGGGAAAATGGTATTTTGGCACAGTAGTGCCCACGTTCTGGGCCAGGGCATTGAGCGCACATTCGGTGGCCACCTGACCATCGGCCCTCCCATCAAAGGCGGCTTCTACTACGACACCTACGTTGGCGACGATGTCTGCACCGAGGATAAGTGGTACCCAGCCCTTGATAAAGCTATCAAGAAGATTGTGTCGGAAAAGCAGCAGTTTCAACGCCTAGTCGTGACCAAAGAAGAGGCGATGGAGATGTTTGGCCACAACGCATTCAAGCGGGAAATTATCCGCACCAAAGTCCCCGAGGGAACACGCACCACCGTGTACCGCAACGGCACGTTCGTCGATTTGTGCCTTGGCCCCCACATCCCGAACACCAGCATGATCAAAGCCATGAAAGTGCATAAGCATTCGGCTACGTACTGGATGGGGGACTCGGACGCCGACTCGCTGCAGCGCCTGTACGCAGTCTCATTCCCCGACAACAAGCGCCTGAAAAAATGGGCGGCGGACATGGAGTTGAGAAAGCAGAACGACCACCGACGCTTGGGAACGAGCCAAGAGCTTTTTTTCTTCCATGATCTGAGTCCTGGTAGTTGTTTCTTCATGCCCCATGGTGCGCGGGTGTACAACAAGCTCATCGATTTCATCAAGGCAGAATATTGGAAACGCTCCTACCAAGAGGTTGTAACGCCAAATATTTTCAGCACCGATTTGTGGAAAATTAGTGGGCACTACGAGCACTACCGTGACGACATGTTCCTGTTCCAGACTTCGGACAACGACGAGTTTGCCATGAAGCCCATGAACTGCCCTGGGCATTGTTTGATGTTTCGTCACCGGGCCCGCTCTTACCGTGAGCTTCCCCTCCGTGTAGCAGATTTTGGCGTCTTGCACCGAAACGAACTGAGTGGGGCTCTGTCGGGCCTAACACGCGTTCGACGGTTCCAGCAAGATGATGCGCACATTTTCTGTCGCCCGGACCAGGTGATGGATGAAGTGGTCGGCGCGTTGGACTTCATGAAGGCCGTGTACGGCATATTTAACATGAGGTTCAAGCTAGAACGGTCCACGCGGCCCAAGAAGGCCGTTGGCGCGGACACGGAGGCCGGGCGCAAGCGCTGGGACGACGCAGAAGCCGCCCTTGCCGCTGCCCTTGACAAGTTTGCCGGCCCAGGCCAGTGGCGCGACAACCCAGGCGATGGCGCTTTCTATGGACCAAAAATTGACATCAAAGTTTACGACTGTATGGACCGCATCCACCAATGCGCCACCGTGCAGCTAGACTTCCAATTGCCCATCCGCTTCAACCTTCAATACCGCAGCAGTGATGCCAAAGATACTTCTGCCAAAGCGGATGGAGATGCAGCGAAGGACAAGGCCGACCAGAAGAAAACCCGTATCTACAAAGATATGCCAAACAACCGAGCGGAGCCAGACTCTGGCTACGAGCGACCCGTAATGGTGCACCGTGCCATGCTTGGCTCGGTCGAGCGCATGTTTGCCATCTTGACCGAACACTTTGGCGGGAAATGGCCGTTGTGGTTGTCTCCCAGGCAAGCCATTGTGATTCCCGTCCACGAATCTTTAAACGATTTTGCAGCTTCTGTGCAACAACGATTAAAAAACAAAGGGCTGTTCGCTGATATTGATGTGTCGGGGAACACTCTCAAGAAGATGATTCGCTCGGCACAAGTCGCCCAGTACAATTACATCATGGTCGTCGGACAAGACGAAATGAAGAACGACACGCTGTCCTTCCGTAAACGAGACGAAGAGGAAGAAAAACGGGGGACCAAAATCGATGATGTCATCGCCATGATGCAAGAGGAAATCGATTCCAAGCGCTGGACACCCCCAGCACCCAAGCCCAAATGGGGAACAGCCAAGAAGGGCAATGAGGGCAAGGGCAAGGGCGGCAAGCAAAAGGGTGGGAAAGGGTCTGCCGAAAGTGCCGTCGAAGGCACGCTTTTTTCGAAAGTCGACATTCGCGTAGGAAAAATTGTGAAAGTGTGGAATCACCCAGACAGCGACAAACTATTTTGCGAAGAAATCGACGTAGGTGAAGATGCCCCCCGACAAATCGCATCGGGTCTTCGTGAGCACTACTCCCTGGAACAAATGCAGGATCGTATGATACTCACGGTGTGCAATCTCAAACCAGCAAAACTGGCTGGCTTCAAGTCGTGCGGCATGGTACTGTGCGCCAAAAAAGACGGGGCAGTTGAGTTTGTAGACCCCCCAGCTGGGTCGAAGCCAGGTGATAAGGTAACGGTGGAAGGCCCGGTGGGCCCAGTGGCCACCCCACCCGCAATGAAAAAGAAGAAGATCTTTGACAAGGTAGCCGTTGACCTCAAAACGAACGATGACAAGGTCGCGTGCTGGAGTGGGAAACCACTAACGGTTGGGGAACTAGGCGTGTGCAGTGCTCCTGGTATAGTAGGAGGAATGATCATGTAAAGGCTGTGAACATCCACACGTGAACGTCGATTGGGTGCAATCGAGGTTCTCTTGAATAATTGTTTACGGTTCTCGATCTGTTCCAACAGAATTGCGTTGGGAGGGGTGCCATTTTTCAGTTTGTTGAACGGACCAACGACTGAAGACATAATGCGTAAGTTTTACCCCTTTTGAATAATTTATTATTTTAATGGATCTGCCACAACTTAGTACGGTAGCTAAAATTGGAGCAATGGACCAGATGCTGTGTCAAGTATGATTTATGCTAGCAAGCAGCCCTTCTTTTTTATTATATTCACAGAA
>LT642419.1:0-18748 GCA_900128585.1 Stramenopiles sp. TOSAG23-3 | reverse complement strand
GTATTGTGCTGCTTAGGTCCACGTGACCAAGCCTTAAATCAGTACGTTGGCGACTAAGCCACTACTGAATATCGTAACAATATCTGCTTATTTACATACTTGTAAATTACTCTACACTACAATTGTAAGACGAAAAACAAGATTTCGAGGTTGCTTTTATTTACCCTTAAGAGATAATACAAGTACAAATTGCCTATGTAATATATTTATCACGTTTTTATATTAATTAATTTTTTTAATTTATATAGACGACTATATAAATCTCAACAAAACAAACAGGTAATAGCATACAAAATAAGAAAATCGAAAAAATACTTAGCTTTTTTTCTCTCGAACAGATTTTCCTATCTAATAAATGCTTATTTACGTACTTGTAAAATACTCTACAATAATTGTAAGAAGAAGAAAAACAAGATTTCGAGGTTGCTTTTATTTATTACTAAGAGATATAATACAGTAGAAACAGTTCTTTACTAAACGTGATTGAAAGGCGAATAGGGAGGGACACTAAAGAGGCTGTCGTAGGGTGGCCATGGTGGCATTCGCCGTTTTTTTAAATTAAAATATATATATATAGATAATTGCCAATCTTAATATAACAAATGACCCGGAGGAGGTTACCTTCGTACCACTTTCGCATTGCAAGGTGAAATTTCAGAGACATACTGTTGACTGTTGGCACAATTTGAGTTTTTTTGGTCAGTCCAGCTTTCTTACAAGTTTCCAACAAGATATCCTCGAGAACAGCAACATGAATGTAACAAATACATTTGGTCACATACCATGACCTGCAAACAATAAAATTCCTAAGAACTGCTCATATGACCAGATGACTAATGGTTCTTTGGCAGATGGCCTTACTTGTTAACTGTAAGTATACAAACTGAATTAATAACAGAAAAGCATAATTTTCTTGCAACGAAAGATTGAAAGGACAAAGTAAAGCAACTCCGACGCTTCGTCCTTTTGGCCATCATGTTAAGACATATGGTTTCCGCTTTTAGAAGCCGCACACACGAGGATAGTTCTTCAATTCGACACAATAGCAATTCCCCGTCATGTTTAGCCACACCTGAAGAACTAGAATGGTTTTCCGTTAAATGTAGTATAGGAGGGAAAATGCCAGAATTATTTGTCCCCTCGCTAACAGGGAGATATGTTGCACAACGTCGAAGTTGCTCAAGTTTGTCAACGCATCTTAGACATTCGTTTGTTTTAATGGCTAATTCAGAAGTTATTCTTTTGTTAAGATTTCTCCTAATTGTCTGGACAAGGCACCAGTTGCTAAACCAGGTAGATACCTGGCTTCTTTTTTTACAATTGACGCCAGAACATGTTGCTTCTATTCTACTTTTCCAAATAAAATATCTTGTCAATTCTCCCCTCCACCACTGTTGTATTTTTACTGTTGCAGAGTTTCGCATCTTCCATTTATGCTCTAGTCGCTTCAGGCCAAGTTCTCGGACAGCTATCATGTATCTACAGAAACATTGAATACGAATTACAGACGCCACTATTCCATTTCTCAAAACACCAATACGATTAATCCAGGTTTTCCAGACAGACTTCAATGCGACTTTTTGCATTCGCGACAAAAATAATTTGATTCTTTTACCGTTGTACCAAAGTGTCCTTAAAACCCCAAAACAATTCTCTAGCACTCTACATGACCACTTTTTGTAAATAAGTTTTTCGGCCATTTTGATTTTATTTTTCTTCTTCTTGCATTTAAAAATATTTCTTCTGTGTATACAGTATCGAGCAAATCTTTGAATTTTCAATGCACTAGCCTTTTGCAATAATTTCTTCTTTTCCTTCCGCAAATTACTGAAAAACAATTTAGCCCTTGAGCCACGATAGTGTTTTTGCAAAAGAATTGTAGTTTTTGTCAGTAATTTTAGATGTAAATATAAATTCCATTTCCGTTGAATTTTCGTAGCAGCTCTGTGCAACATTCGAAGATGAAAGAAATAAACATCCTGCGCTTCAAAAGAAGGGGGAGCAGGCGTCCATCCCAGTACAAGCTTTTCCTGCCGCACATACTTTCGATTTTCTGTAATTGAAATAGGTCCCATAAAAGAGGTTGCAATATTGCAATAATCAATTTTCAAATGCCTCAGGTTTGGGAACAATTTTAGAAATCTTTTTAGATTTAATATATTTACCGCATCACATCCACTGAAATCTAAATATGCAAGTGATGACTGAACTTTGGGAATTTGGAATGAAATATCTTCCTGCATAAAAGACAAAGATATTTGAGGGCAATTGGTAATAGTTAAAGATTCTAATCTTGAGCATATTGTTATTAACACAAAAAGAGCATTATTGCCTGGCCCATTTTCATCACCGTGACATGGAACATTCTTTGAGTATCCAGCCTTTAAAGCAGTCAGGGTAGAGCATAACAATGCTGCAATTTTACCTAATGTCTTATCATCTATTTGACAATCTCTGCAATCAAGAACACGGACATTGGAAAAGTAGGTTAGAGCACACAAAATACCTTTTCTTGTTATTGTTTTACATCCATTCAAAAGAAAAATTTTCATCGCATTTTGGAAGCTGTTAGCTTGGTTTGCTAAAAAAGTAAGACTGTCGCCACACAAATTATTATTGTTGCCAATGTCTAATTCCTCCATCCTATGCAATACTTTAGATCTCCCAATGTATTGCAATGATCCATTTGTTATTTTACGAAGATTTGACATTAGCAAATTCGTTAACAATTTCAGTTGACTAATGATAGCAAAAATTCCTTTGTTTGTAATTTTGCTATTGTTGGAAATGTTTAATCTGGTAATATTAAAACAATTTTCGCCGATTGTCTGCAAACCACCGTCCCCAACCTCATAACAATCTGAAATATCAAGAGACAAAAGGTGAAAACCAGACCCCCTAGACAGGTAACCAATGCTAGTACTATTTAAACTAATACATTTATGCAACGAGACATAGGAAAGAGAATTTTGAATAATTAAAACCAGCCCGTTATATGCAGATTCTGTGATAAAACTTTGACTGGTTATGTTAGAACTCGCGCGACAATTGATCTCCTTTAAATGCCTGCAACATGTCAAGATCGAACGCATTGTATAAGCACTAACGGAAACCCCACTTAAATTTAGAGATACCAAATTGAGACAAAATTTTGTCACAGCCAGCAACGCTTTTTCATTCAGATATGCCGCATCGATCATACTCAGATGTGTCAAGTTTGTATTCACTGCACAGCAAAATAAAAACAGGCCTCTCTCTGATATTGTGCCGATAAGGCAATTATCAATGTCAAGAGATCTAAAATTGGTAAGGCCACCATCAAGGATAGCTTTTGCAAGCACTTCCAATGATTTAGAACACAGACTTTTGCAGAAATTTAATTGAAGTTCTTCTAAGTTTTGCAAAACGTGCAGCGTTTGAAGTCCAAAAGACGTTATTTCGGTCCTACTCAAATCCAGAGAAATCATTTTCTTGTTCAAACTTGAATACTGTGAGATTTCATAGAATATTTCATCATCGACAGCCCAATTAGATAAATTTAGAACTGGCTGAAAATTTCCCACTTGGTTCTGTAGAAAGTAAGGTAGTGGCGGAGGTAGACGCCCAGCATTGGGGTAGAATGTTTTAATACGGCGATCAACGTCTAAACATCTCTTTCTGCATGTTGCATCTCTGCTTTTATGCATCAATGGAGAAACTATGCTCTTAAATTCACAGGGCATTTGCTTTTTTTTGCGAAAAGCAAAATTATTCATGCTGTCCAATACATTATTTTTAATGCCAAATATTTTCGCAGGGTCAACTTTGTTCTGAAGTTCAAGTCCCCCTCTTCGTTTCTCTAATTTTACGTCTCTTTTCGCTATCTTAGGAAGATTTTGAACATTGCAACATTTTTGAAGGTTGCGTTCATTTATTTCAGCCACCAACCCCAACTTTTCGATCGTTTGCAATGCCACATAGCTGAATGGTCTCGAGCAATCCATTATTCTATCGCGTTTTATAAGTGTGTACTCAGTAATGTAAAACAGTTTTCATTGAGGCATACCTTGGTAAGAAAGGTGTTCAGTTTGTGCGACAGAAAACATAGATTCCCGCGAGCTTTTCCCGTGTATCGCTTGTTTCTGCATTACTATTGCTGAATTATAGTTTTCTAATTATTTTACCAGGTTATATTTATTACTATATTCACATATAAAGCGATGAAAATAATATAAATAAAATGATGATGAAGTTTTAGACGACAACAGTACTACACGATTCAAAAAGAAAAATAAGCACTCACAAAAATACCACGTTGTTCGGGATCAAAAATCATCTACATTTTTTTTAGTTCGCATTTCGAAAATTTGGGAGAAACTTCCTTTTCGGCAAATGTTGTAATATAATTAATTTTAATAGGAAGAGTTTAACAGTAAGATTTTGAACTGGACGCTCAAGGTTTTATTAGGGGTTCTCGACTAGTAGTAGGATAAACAATAATTCGTTCAGAACAAAATGAAAATACTATAGAGTAGAATACATTAAAGATGATCTTTAAAAAAAAAAACGTTTCAATGCTAATCTTATGTTAATAGTTTTCTCATTATTACCTGTAAATCGGCCCAGCGAGCCGACGGCATCGTGAAAAAACAGGGTAATAATGAGGAAATTTTAGAACTTGCTTCAATTTTTTACCTGCTCTGCCCTATATTTTCACGATGCCGTCGGCCCGCTGGGCCGATTTACAGGTAATAATGAGAAAACTTATTAACATAATATTAGCATTGAAACGTAAAAATCACCTTCTTTTTTTTTTTCAACAAAAGATCATATTTTAATGTATATTCTACAGCTTCTATAAAAAAAAATAATATATTAAAGAATGTAGTACACTGGTAGTTTTACTTGATACAAGCTACGAACTCGTTCTCTTGTTTTCCACCACTTATTGCTCTGAACGTAGTGAAGTGTGTGTTCTACAAGTGTGGTTCGTTCAATCGACTCTCTTTATTCTTCTATCGTCGTCGTCGCTCTTCTTCTTGTTCATTGCTTCACAATTAGTAGAGGTCTTGACTCGTTCTAATAGTTCGTTTAAGGTAGTCGACGTATCTAAGGTATCATCCACAACTTGACAGTTGGGATTCTTTATATATTATTTTATTATATAAGCTTTATATAATTATTATCACGTATATTTGTGTACGAAGTAGTAGTCAATACTGTATTTTCTTTTCTTTGGTGGTGTTCACTTACACCAATTATCCCGACAACTCAGGCGGCGATGGAAACATTTATATCTTCGGGGGTCTATTGCATTCGACGTTGAATTGCAAACGCACGAGACTAGGGTTTCGACCGTATATTGTATACGCTTGACCAGGGCCACGGTAATCTCATAATGCCCCGAGCAAGGGTACAAAGGTTTGTTGCCGATAGTGTTCAAAAACTTGAAATATTGTACTTGTAGACTAACAATGTCCAATATAAATGCGTAGAGTGAAAATAAAATAGAACTTTTTTTGGTTAAAATTAAAAAAAATTCCGTCATTTTTTTATTTGTTATTCAATGTTATTTTGCGTAACACTAACTCCCTGCTAGTTTTTTAATTAAAAAAAAGTTCACACATACACACAAAATCGGATTAATAATAATAATAATTTTTTTTTTAAACTTGTCAGATTTAAATTGACTTATACTCTATCCAAACTGTTTGGTTTATTACACATAATTACTCGATTCAAGCGAGTTGAGGAATTTGAATATGACCACGCAATTGGACGCGCCCCGCTACTGTAGTTTTGCAACCGAAATTGAAATACACGCAAAGGACACCGTACACCCCATTCGATTCCCCCAAGGAGAGTGTGCAAGAATATTCGTGTTAAGCTTCTGTTATACTTTTGTGTTTTCACCCGTACAACATGCCAACGAAAAAGCAGGGAGGGGGGAAGGTAAAGAAGAAAAAAATGTCAAAACTGCAAAAGGCAAAAGCAGCACAAGGTGTGACAAAAATGGTTGTTGACAAAACCTTTGGAATGAAAAACAAAAATAAAAGTTCTAAGGTTAAGAAATTTATTCAGCAGCAAGTGAACGTTCAAAAGCAACGTGCGGGGTTACTAAAACAAGGCCAGACGCAAAGCGCAGCTGACGCAGAAAAACGCAGGCTAAAAAAAGCAAAAGCTAAACGTGACAAAGAGTTGATGGCACTATTAGGTCCGCAGGCAGCCAAGGCAATGCAAAATGCAAAGAAAGCAAAAAGGGAAGAAAAAAAGAAAAAGGCGGAAGCAATCAAGGCAGCGGAAGAAGAAAACGCACGCCAACGGGCAATTGACTTCGCTGTACCAATAACAGATTTGGATAGGGCAAGGGAGTGTGAATCGAAGCGAGAGTTTGGCCGAATTGTTGCACAATATATAAAACGCGACGCAATGGTTACTCCTCAAAAAGATGGGTCCTCTTTTCTTTATGTGCAGCTGACAGATGGGAGCACTAAATTTCCTCTTTGGTACATTATCAAAAGTGACTATGCAAAAACTTGGGGAAACCATTTCAAGTTAGGTCAGGTACTAGATATCCAGCATGTCACCGCCATTGTCCGATCTGACAAAGGCTTGGCGCGGACAGTGTTTCTTGAAGAAATTATTGGTAAAACAATCATTACAAAGGCCACTAAAACTCTTAGCGAGCATATTTTGAAGGCGAAAAAAGAAAAGGAAGAAGTCCGAGCGAAGGGGGGCATACCCATTGAAGAGTTGATTGAAGAAGAACGATCACAAATGAAGTCTGGTGGCACTCCTGTCACAAAGGATTCGTTTTTCAACTGGTTATCAATTCGTAATAATCGAAGATTGGATTTTGCAAAAGGAAACAAAGCAAATGATAAAAAGGGGGATTCAACGAAGAAGAAGTATCTCAGCGGTCGGGAGCTATACAATATGAATGCCGAACTATTTTTGGATGATGATAATGCTGCTACTGAAAAATTTAAAGGTAAAACTCTTAGCGATGATGAAAATGATGAGACTGACCATTCTGGAGGTCCGGAATTCAAGAAGAAAAATGACACCGATGATGAAAGTCTTCCTACAGACCTGCAAAGTATCAAAGTTGACGTAGGGCTTTTTTCTGGTTAAAATAGTAGACAAAATTAGGAGGACCTGAGAAAATTTTCGACCAGGGCAAACAAGCACGGTTCATTGTCCTGAGGACTGGTGATAATGGCACCGATGTCCACATTGATTTTCATACCACGGATCGCCTTTGTCGATGGATTATGCCAATGAGTCGGGCGGAAACATGGTGTAGCTGTTTATAATCAACTAGCGATCATAGTTTCCTACCGGGTACATTTCGGGGGCCATACGAGAACCGTGCGGTTTAGCAGACCAACAGCAGATGAGACAGCGTATATCAATCGCCGAGAATACCACGAACACACAACAAAATCAAAACCCGGCAATCTCCACTTTTGAACACTGCACCGAATATAACTCCCAACAGGTTTGAATCCAATTCCGATCATATCTAAGAGATTCACTGAAAAGAAAACAATCACCAGTAACACAGTGCTGTTTCATAAATCAAAGCTGGAACATGTGGGGAGAAAAATGCCGAACATGCGATTGAAGTCCTCTTTAAGCGACGCCGGTTTATCGACAGGTTGCACCCGTAAATAATACTAAAAACAAGAAAATTGGCTGTTATTTAAGTAATTAAATTTAGCTTCCTCATACTAATTCCCCTTACATTTTAGTATTTAACTTAAGCATTTTATACTTCGAAACAAGAAAAATTGGCTGTTATTTAAGTAATTAAATTTAGCTTCGTCGTACCCTAATCCTTATACTTCTAAATAACAGAAATAATTAATTGTTTTTAAAGTTATTTTCCCGTTTTCTAGAACCTGCTTTTTAGCTTTTGTCCCAGGAGTTTACGTAAACGGGTCAAAGACATTCTATTTTTGACGATAATTTCACCCTCTAAACGGAACGATATATTACGATACACTACCCGATTATAGGACATTAAATCAATTGCATAACTCAAAAGTCTGTTGAGCGTAAATTCATCAGCTCTGAACAAATTTGCACTATATTGTTGTAGAATTTTATCTACAAGGGAAAGCCTGTGTTGAAACCGACGTTCATCTCTCTCTTCTTTTTGTGTGACCTGCTGTATTTTCAACCACTTATACTGCCCTGTTAATTGCTCTTCTAATGCCAAATCACTAGGAAGTTTTCCCATTCGGTCGGGTCTTAAAATAGACCAACCACTGTCTATTAACAAAGCCATTATGGGTTTCGACCCGCACCCAACATGGGCAGATGATTGTTGTCTTGATTTGAAAGGGAACCAATTGGGCTCATAACTAGAATTTTCATTTAAATGCTTCACTCTATCGTGACTTATTTCTATTTTTTTCCCGGTCTTTAAAGCCCACGACACGGCGTTAAAATCGCGTGTTTTGCATGCCATGAACAGGGCATAATTATGATGCATCGGGTGGTCAACGTCCTGAAGTTGTCTTTCACATTCATTGAATGTTCCACAAATAAAACCATCGGAAATTTTGAAAGAGTCATGCATCGCTTTTAGCCTGTTACCACATTCTTTCGCAACTAAAACATCGATTTTTAATGTTTTTATTTCGCGCTCGAGACTTTTAATGTTTGCAATACTTTCATTGAACAAAAATTCCTGTGCAAAGACATCTCTAGTTCTGCTCATTGTTGTTTTTGGTTAGCCGAGATTAGTTGCGACTTCTCGTTCTTTTGTACGATGCTCGTGTTAGATAATGCCGTTCTTTAAAGCCAGCGTCATCAATATTTCTTACTTGTTATAGTTCGATCTTAAATGCTTGGGAAATTTGTAATCGACGTTATATTGTTGTCGTTGGTAGCTTTTATTATTATTATAATTATTGTCAAAGCTCAACTTCATGAAATGGATTTTCATGACAGTTCATCAATAATTGAAGATTAGTGTATACAACGGACATAATGAGAAACGGTCCCACTTTAAGTTATGTTTACATTTAATTTTGAAGTGCATGGTGGTTATCTTAACCTTCTTCTCCCGGAAGAATAGTTTACATCTCTCCTCTCTTTCTTTATCTTTCTGTTTTATAAAATTATTGGAAATATATTCGAATGGTTTTCCTTATTATATTTTATTTCTTAGTTTCCATGCTATTCTTTTACTACTTGTTTGGAAATATTGAACTGTCATTTTAATGTACTTTGTATTTAGTCGTCAATAATACTGTACTGTGTATATAAATGCAATATTATATATTTTAATTGTACTCCGCCCGGGGATAAAATCTTCCCGAATTCGAACACATTAGGAATGTGTTCGAATTCGGGAAGTGATTGTCTCCTATTGCCTGTACTTTTTCACAAGGCGCAAATGTCCAGGCACAGAGCACCGACTAACTTTTTTGGGGGCATTTTTTCTATACGAATTTATATAGGTAAATATTACAAGTACAACTCGCGTTTATCGCAAAAACTTTTACTATTGTACTTATAAAAATTACCTATATAATTTTGTATAGTAAGAAGAAAATAATAAACCTGCCTGTGTCACGCTAGCACTTTCTACAAAAAAAGTTAGTCGGTGCTCTGTGGCTGGACATTTGCGCCTAGTGAAAAAGTACAGGCAATACGAGACAACCACTTCACCGATTTTCGGATCTAATTAGGTTGTTGCGAACTCAATAATTTATTATTATTATTATTGGAATAATACAAAATCAATGTATCAAATGTAATATATATTAGGGTATAATTAAAATGTGTTACTCTTGAGTATTATCCAATCATGAAAAGGGAGTGGCAAGATGGGTATGGGGGCTGGGAGGATGCCGTCTCCCCAATAATAGAAAAGCGGGCGACTTGATCGGCCGTCTACATTTGCGGAGAAAAAATTACATAATTGTAAAAATATTGAGTTCAAAGTACTTTAAAGCAAAAACTTGTCTCGAGTGTTAAATGTTTGGAAGAGCTAGAGCATTCGATTGGTAGCAGTGTGACAATTAGTATAGCTCGATTAAAACTGGAGATACTGCCTCTTCCAATATGGAATCGCGATGTGGTTGGAATTCTTTTTCTGGCGCATTTTTTGAGGCCTGTCGTAACGGTGCAATCAATTTAATACAAGAAGCATTACACAATGACAGAAAGGAGAAAAAATATGCCAGGCATGTGTCGCTTTTAAAGATAACACACCCAGAAAGCGGTCTAACTGCCTTAATGGTTGCCTCAAGGCACGGTCAATTAGAGGCCGTTCGTACTATTTTGAAAGAGGGTGTGGATATGAATTTTACTAGACGAAGATTTTGCGACTGTGCTTTGCACTTTGCTGCCCTACACGGCCACATTGACGTAGTAAAATTGCTAATTGAACATGGTGCCAACAAATATGTTAAAAATAGCATTGGAAATTACCCCATCGATATTGCTATTGGTAATGGAAAAAAAAACTGTGTCCTTGCTCTGTCTGATCCCCCGCAACCCCCAAAATCTCTGATTCAAAGAAATAGCTATTCTACTTCCGTTCAAGTGAAATGGGACCCATGTCCAGAAAAATATCTACAAATCTTAGAATATGGTATTAAGATCGAAAACATCACTACGCTGGACGCAACAGTTAAAACTTCTTCGTCCATTAGAGTTGCAGTTAGAAGATGCCAAAAAATCATTAAAAGATAAACGCGATAAACTTTTCTCCCTAATGAATACTAAAGGCAAGAAAACAGAGGAATTGAACATTTTGTTGGGTACTGGGTTAAAACAATTCAAAACCGAAATAGCTTTCCGTGCTTATGAACAACTACGTGCGAAAGATAAAGATATTGCAAGTGCAAAAAAATCGATTTATCATAAAAACGGAATGCTTATTGGGTCTTGGGTTGCAGAGGAGGAACTTCGACATTCATATCATGAAGTACAAAAAATGAGAAGGGAACTAGAAGCCTATTGCAAAACCCGTTTCAATAATACGATAAAAGGTGTCAACGAATCTTTATTTGCCCTTAACAAGCAGATTGGTCATGAACAAAATATAATGGATCATGAAAGTTATCTTCTGGAAAAGCGGCTGGAAAGGTTGCAACGAAAGAGGAAAGAATTTTCTTTGAACTATGAAAATGCAATTTCAGATAAATTCGATGAAATAAAGAAGGCCCAAATATCTGCTTCTGAAAACTTTACTATTTTTGCTAATGATTTGAAATTAAATATTGAAAATGGCAAAATGTTTGCAATTATAGAGAGGCTCTCGCCTACAACTTTGTATTGTTTCAAAATCCATGCAAAAAATGACGAGGGTTGGGGCGAGTTTGGCAATGTAGTCAAAATTGAAACTGGATTTGCCCCGTATTGTTCATCATGTACTCCCACAAGCATTTCTCTTCGTTGGAATTGTTCAAAAAGTTGTGATCACATGGTTGTTTTAATGCAAGACAAAATATCGTTCTTATCTAGGCCAAAAAAATGGTTTCCCCTAGGACAGTGTAAAAAACTACCATTTGTTGCAACAGATTTATCACCAATGTCTGTATACCGCTTTGCGGTGATACCCGAAGAGATTTTTCGCTTGCTAGATATATACCCAACAACACCAGTTATTGCTACAGAAACTCTTGAAAAATCAATAAGTGTTTGGTACAACTTACCTCCCGATGTCCCGAAAACAGTAAAAAACCTTCGTGTACTTGGAGAAGGCACCACATCTGTTGAACTAGAATGGTCCCATTCTGAAGGGCATAATGTGGAATCAAATATTGTAAAATGTTTTTTGGTGGAAATGCACACCGAGAAAAATTACCGGGGCGTGATAATCACAAAAAAAGAGAACGTGGTATGTACACAGACACTAAGTACGGTGCCTGCCTCTGAGAAGGAGTGGAAATTAATAGCACGATTGCACCCCAGTGAAGATTGTTCTATCAGTACCCGGCGAAAGCCCCAAAATTGTGACAATGAAGTCGTTGTGACTTACTGCTACTCTGTGCAGAATTTAGATCCCAATCGTTTGTATAATTTTCAAGTAGCAGCATGTAACGACCATGGAATTTCTCGATACATCTCTATCCCACACCCAGTTCAGACGTTATTGGCAAAACCATCATCTTTCCCTCCATGTGTAGTCTCCAAAAGTGCGACTTCAATAGCTTTGCAATGGAATCCTGCCGAAGGTTATGGGGAACAGATTATTTCGTACCAGCTGCAGATCAATAATGGAAAACTTGACCAAATTCTGACTAGCTATTCAAATGTCCGAAATCATTCTGGTATATGTCCGAATATTAATGATGTAGACACTGCATGCTTAGCACCATGCAATGATAAAATTTGGAAGACATTACCTTGTGTTTATCATGATACACACACTACAGTTACGAGTCTATTTCCTGGCGAGAAATATGTTTTTCGTGTCCGGGCATCAAATAGTCTAGGATACGGATCATATTCCGAGGAGTCGGCTCCAACAGAAACAATTGTGCCGAAGCCTATAGTTCTACGAGTATTTCTGGTGGAAACGGAGAATGGGCGCATCACCATTGGTTGGGAACTGCCATTAACCAATGTTACATGTCCTGATAAATTCGAGGTACAGCAGCAAAAGAAAACTTCAACTCAAGAATGGGATATTTCGAAAACAGTAGCTGTCCAGGATGATATGGGCCCATTGCATTATACTTGTATTGATAAACTATCTGCCGGCGTTTATAAATTTCGGGTAAGAGCTCATAAAAATGGATGGGGGATATTTTGCCCTGAGAGTGCTTGGGTTGCAGTAGAAGATTGTCAAAACAGACCGAGCTAGATTTCTAACCATTTCCCACGAAGTGACTATTGTACTTTGCACGGTTAGTGAACGGGGGAGGGGGAGCGAAAAAAATTGCATTTTTTTACCATTTTTCAACCGACTGGTTTAATGCTGTATCTATATTATTTAGTATACAGTATCATCAGAGCATATAGTATAATGTTAGGGAGGAGGATTCCTTATTTTCACGATATTCGTTCTTTCTTCTGCTAACAAAAAAAAAAAAGACAAAAACAATTTAACTTTAAGAACAACAGAACTTTTTTCCATAATTATAGTCGTCTATTTCAGGGGGAGGTGGAGTGATTTTCGATAAAATGCGAAAAAACGTATATTTTTCTATTCTAATTATTGTTCCTGACGTAAATATTTGTTGTAGTGATAAAAATTGATGTTGGATTTCGCGAAGAATGAAGAAATGAAGGGAATGTTTTGCTACTATGCTATTGCCTGTATTTTTATTTTATAAAATTAATAAAATGAATACGACAAAGACAAGATTTGCCAATTAGGTTTAACCCAACTTTTCGCCACAACTTTTGCACCTTTACGCACAAATTTATTACTAACCATATCTCTAGTGAGAACTACTCAACCTTTTTCTACGCTGGCGGGCATTCTGAAGAAAAGAGGTGATGGGGCACGATTTTCGCACTTCTTCTTTTTCACTTGTTATAATATTTTAACTGTGCTGTGTATATATTAAATAAAATATAATATTTAACCCTTTTAACTCCTCCCCACTCCAGTTCCATCCTCAGGAGCTATTATTCTTCCATTTTTGTTTTTTAGAAATGAAGAAGTGATTTTTTGTCAAGAAGAAGATGATTTAATAAAAGAAGAAAGAACGAATATCGTGAAAATAAGGAATCCTCCCCCCTAGAATATACATGTATCTTCTTTTTTTCTTCTACTTCTATTTTTTCACCGCACACCAGCTTCCCGAGAGAAACATCGCCTAATATACATTACAAGTACAAAAACATTGAATTTTATCGCAAAAACTGTAAATATCGTACTTGTAATATTTACCTATATAAATTGGTATAGTGAAAATAAACTAAATCATATTTTGTGAAATAAAAAAACACTTCTATGCTAATTCTATGTATTAGTTAAAAATCACCCTAATGGTGTGTTGCTGTACTGATATTTCCTATTTCTTAGGTGTGATATATATAAACCAACATTTCACCGATTGTGAAAAGTACAAAATGCTGTACGATGTATTATATATTGAACTATAGGACATCCTCTTTGTTTCTTAACAAGTTTTGGAACAAGTACTCTATCCGTTCAAGCTTTCTCGTATGAATAGTTTTCTGTGCATGCACTGCACTGCGATAAAACTGGTATAAGCAAAACTAATCAATTTCAGCATCGTTATTTCGGCAGTACGACAACAGCATTGCCATTATTTTCAATCTACTTTTATCGACAATATTCGAAATTCGCGAACGTTATAGTTTTGTCGTGCTGTTAGGTTTCTCCTTCGATGCTTTGAGAGCAAAATGTTGCATTACACCTTAAGTCGATTCTGCTAACTCCGATATCGTAACAATCAGGATGTATCAAATAGGTAAATTCAGGCGGTATCCACCTTAATTCTACTTATTATTACGGTTAGAGTGTCACTACTCAGATCGGAGACCACGCTCAGCAGTCATCTAACAGAGGGGTAGCGATTTTTGGTAAAAATATGTTTTTCCGTACTTGATTTTGTCTGGTTCTCTGAATAAATGTAAATGTTGTAAATACTCTGGTAATAATAATAAAATATTATTATTTATTACGTATATATTAAGAAATTTTTTTTTGCTAACTGTAGTGTATATTACACCTACCGGTATGCAGGTTTTATATTAATTTTGGGATATAATAAAAAGTTATATGTCGTCTTGCACTCCACTAACAACAACAACGACTAAGATTTTAGCGAAGTTCTCGAAGTAAATACCTCTGAACAGAGATTATTTATTAGATTAGGGAGTCTAACATTTGCACTACAGAATACCTACGAACTATTTGCCAAGATGCTTGTCTACCACGTCCCAATATGAGCGGAACAACAGAAGCGAAAGTGGGTTGCGGAGAAGGGAACAAAGCGGTTTACAGGAAACTGGATTCTTCCTCTCGTGTTGAACCTTTGACGCTAGACGTGTCCAGAAGTGGTAAGATTTGCAGCGTTTGCAACAAAGTATACCGAACAGCAGATGCATTGCAGCGCCATAAGAAAATTCATGACTTCGTAACATTTTTCTCATGCCGGTCATGTGGGAAAAGAACCGTAATCAGACGGGACACTTCTTTTCATTCTTTAACGCATACCGGGACAGGGGGCCCATATATTTGCACTTGTGGAGCATTTTTCAATTCCGAGCAGGGGCTGTGCGCTCACATTCACAGTCACGTAACGGGGAGAACACCAATGGCCTGCATTTGCGGAGAAAGTTTTCCGCAACAGGTTGTTGTGAAAACACTCTCAGACGAGACGGGGTCAAAGCTAAAGCGAGGTGCTGGGGTTAGCTGGAGAGGTATAACTATGACAGGATTGTCTGGGCTATTTCCAAAAGAAAAACAGGACGATTGATTTTCTTGAATCTGTTGAATACCACAAAATTCTGCTTCATGAGCAAATATGAAAAACTCCAAAACATTGCAATTGGTTTAGAATTTAAAACAAAAAAATTGGCTGTTATTTTTTTTAAAAAACTATGGTTTAGAATTTAAAATGTATAATGAAGGCAGTTGCACCTGTCGAGACAATATCTGAAGCACTGAACTTCTCGGGTATATAAAAAACAAATTATATAGTATGTTTTAAGACGGATACATATATGTATTTTTTAAAGAAAACCTAAGCCTACGCCTATGCATTGTAATTATTCTTTTTTAGATATTTAGATGTATCTCTAGAGATGTTAAACACTTAAAGGTTTCACCTGCGGAAAGAGGCTCATATTATTCCTGACTGTTGTGGTCTCCCATCATCATCCTCCAAAGCGGAGTGTATGTGTAGTTTTCGGATGATGCTGTAGATGGCGTGTTGCATATCCTGGGTAGGTTCCTACGGCCATTTGGTGGTGGGGTCCCGTTGCTGTTGCTGAAGGGCATTCGCCCAATTAAAAACAAAAATAATGGTTAATATTTAGGTAAAACTAGTGGACAAAAACAAATTACATTGCAAGGAATGATGGATTGGAAATTTCAGTTATATACAACTTTAGAAAAACCAAAATGCATTACGAGTACGTTTTTTAATAATATTTCTACGAGAATAATATACGTGAAAATGAGAGCGGTATAAACTTTTTCCTAAAATGAATACTAAAACACCGTGTTGGGAGAAATCAAAAATCCTGGCATATCCATAAAGTTGCCTGGATCGTCCTGCCCAATCAGTGAAATGCACACGCGCCACGGTATCCCCGAGTACTCCCACCATACCTTTCCATGATGTGCATCATTCATGGAGGAGCTGGATGGGCTGGTGTGCTTTACATATATAGATTTGTACGAGTCGCACAACATTTGTCGGTTTGCAAAGTACTGAATAATTTCGAGATTCATTGTTCAGCACGCAAATTTAATAAACAATATTGACACCATACTTTGAAGCCAGACAGAATTTGAAAAATAATGCTTTTGTAATAAATCTTGAACCAGTGGATTTTATCATCCTTTTGAACTCATCGTGGAAACTCTTTACTCTAATAAACACTCCCAAGTTTGGGATTGATTGAATACCTACAAAGAACCGTGATTTTAGCAAACCTTTACTATTTTTCGGTTGAAGGTACTTGTAAAATTTATCCAATATCTCACGTTCTTTCCCCGATGGATCAACTATTTCAGAAAAGCTTTTTTGTTTGCAGTAAATAAGGGCTAAAAATTTGGAATATGAAATTGAGGTCTTTCTTATCAAGCTAATGATGTTCCAATTTTCGATCATTGAATTTAAATGTATATCCCTTCCTATGCTTGGGTGAGACACAATGATTTTATACCATTCTCTCTTTAGTTTATAAACATTACAGACCTTGTTCAAATCCCCAAATACATCTCTTTGAAATAGTTCGAAAATTTTAGCCCTTGATTCAATATCCTTTGCTTTCTTCTGAGCAAGTCGATACCGGTTAAGACACATAAATTCAAAGTCTTTGTAAGAAAACTTGGTGTCAGAACGAGCGCTGTAGTTTTGTAGTATGACTTCTCTAAAACAATTCATTGTAAATAATTTGCCAACCATTGGAAAAGTTAAAATTGCCCTTTTAATTTCCTTTACTTGCAGGCTACTGCGATCATATGATTTTTTACCCAAAAAGTACCTTCGTAACCGTGCTTTCAACCCATCGTTTAATGCCCCGTTCTTAAAAGGCGCCGTCACAGTCACATTTTTTCTTGCTACAGGTGTTAGTGTGTTTATTTTGTAGTTAACAGATCTTTCGCTTGTTCTTTTTTCGCCCCTATTCTTACCAGGAATGGCAAAAGATGATAACGTATCATCCACCTGCTGTTTACCAGTAGAAATTGGCGTCTCACGCTTTGATTTAATTGCCTTCGATTCTGCCTGTTTCTTTTCAAATTTGTGAATATGTCTGTGATTTTCTTTCAGTATTGAGTATACCTCAGGGTGCATTTCGTATGATAAATCAGGACTAATTGGGTCGACGACAGTTTTTTTCCCGCTCAATTCGAGCACTTTCTGCTCCAGTAGCCTTAAAATATACAACGTAGCTCGTTTGTGTTTTCTTAGCGACTCGTTTTCAGTTTTGTAACGCTTAACTTGGGAAATAAGTGCATCATTAATTGTTGATTGACGAAGGCTACGAGCTTGTTGCTGTTCAGACTGTGCATATGGTGAAGAAGTGCCAAGGGTGCCGTACACGTCGCTCAGTCGCAACCCAGCCGATTGCTTGACGAACGTGGCATTGTTATTGTTTATGCCGGGGGCGCCACATTCAGTTACTTCCCCAAACAACTGGTTCGTCTTAAGGCTGGCATTATTAACATACCGCGGCCGAACATCAACAATTGACGTTTGGAAGCCATAGCCCCGGACTTGAGAAGGAATGGGTCGTAACGTTCGTGGTTTTTTCCGGCGGTGCTTCCGCTCCAAATAGTCTTCAACTAGAGACTCTGACGTTGTATATGTCGTTCCTGTGGATCTACCCGACCCCTTTGGATAAAATCTCCAAGGGGAAGTATGAACGACTTTTTCAAAATTGTTTCTACGGGTTTGAATATCACCACGGCTTCCAAGCCATTTAGACTGCTTCTGCAGCTCAAGCAAGTCGTTGGTTGACCCTCCTCCTCCGATCATAACAAAATGTATTGATAGGCAAATGCTAGACTTAAAATGTGTTTATTTACTAACTCTATTAATGCCCTGTTCATTACTGCAATAGAAAAGATCTGAATAAGATATTCAAGGTTGTTGCGATAACACAAAAAGTAGAAATCGTGCCTTGTTATTATTGTAGACATAAAAATTTCTTCCACCACGTGAACCACTTATGTTTTTTGCCTCACTATTCTCTATTATTACTCGTCGTACTTCCACAGGCTAGAGATTTTATCCTTATCCAGTTTCAGTAAGTACCGTAATTTAGTGTATCGGAATATTGATATTCAATTTGTAATATAATCAAATAATGTATGTTACATTATATTGTATTGTACAGTAAACGGATCTTTTTTTACGCAGATTTCCTCCTGTCGCCAACTTTTTTAGATGTATTGGTGGGGTATTAATACCGCACCACCGCACCGCACCGGCATGGCCGTGATCGCATCAATCATCGTACATTCAGATACAGTAGAAACAGTTGTTTACGAGCAGATGAATTTTTTTATTTTTTATTTTTTTTTTTTTTTTTGATTATTTTTTGATTTTATAACATGAAAATAGCACTCACCTAAATTGATAGCGTT
>LT642418.1:1934-18825 GCA_900128585.1 Stramenopiles sp. TOSAG23-3 | reverse complement strand
TAAAAAAAAAGAAGAGCAAAAGAGAGAGAAGAAGAGAGATGAAGAAGGCATAATTAATACCTTATTGAAAAAGAAAGTCTATATATTGAATCAGAGGAGGTTGTAATGAAGAAGAATGCGATGAATGAAAGAATTGTTTTAAAAAGAATGAAGCAACCGTTAAAACAGAACCAAAGTAGTTTTTATTGCCCCTTTGGTAGTAGTGTTTCAACTGTCCAAGCGCGTCTAGAGTTCATTTTTTAAAATCAATTGCATTCCAACTATACATTGTAGATATCAGAATAGTAGTCGATTAGGTATTATGAGTGAGGTGACATCCCGTGATTTGATATTAGGGCAAATTAAGTTGCTTCTGGACGAGCGGCAAGGATTAGATGCCGACATTATGGAGCTTGAGATGGATTGCTCCCATCTCTCGCGCTCGACTTTAGAAATGTGGGACATTATCAATGCCCCATCATCTGTGCATTACCTCCATCCGAAGCATAAAAAACCAAAAACGTCGCACATGGCCAGCACAGCAGCCCCAGCGAAGAAGACGGAGACTTCGACAATAGTGCAGAAAGAACAGGAGGGCGGGATTGGTTCGCAAAAAAGCAACAACGTACTCGACGTCGACACGGCACCCGACGGCGACACGACACCGGAGAGCAACAAGGCGGAAGGCAACGAGACGCACGAAGGCGACAAGATACCCGAAGAAGAAGACACCGCGCTGGCACCGGAAGAACAGCACAAAAAAACAGAAATCGAAAATGTTAATGGAGTTACCATCGCAGAGCCCGACGAAGAGTTGAACAAAGCCGTGGGCGAAACACGCGGCGATGACACGACACCGGACAGCAACAAGTCGGAAGGCCTCGCTAATTGCACTTCGACAGTGCTGGTTGATGAACAGAACCAAAAAACAGACATCGAAAATGAACCTGAAGTTACCATCGCAGAACCCAGGGAAGGGTCTGACAAGGCCATGGACCCTCTCGACGAGATTAAATGTTCCGTTTGCTACAATGGTGACAACGAAGAGAACAACTTAATAGTTATTTGCGAAAATACGGAGTGCAACACTGCCGTGCACCAAGCGTGCTATGGTGGACTTAAAGTAATCCCGGAGGGACCGTGGTACTGTCGGCCGTGCGCAGAGAAGGTTAGAATGGAAGAACGCATTTGCGTTCTTTGTCCGGTCAAGGGAGGCGCCTTGAAGCCCGTCCAACAAGATGGTTCAGAACGCGCCGCTGGAAAAAAACAGGAATGGGCGCATATAATGTGCTGTATGTGGGGCGAAGGGACGTATTTTGTAAATGCAGATAAAATGGAACCAATTGCTGGTGTAAAGAAGGTATTGAAAGCGAAGCACACGGTCCCGTGCTTTATATGCAAAGGGAACACTGGGGCGATTCTTTCCTGCTCGTCGAATTGCGGCAAAAGATTTCATCCCACGTGTGGGGTTGAAAATAATTGTACGTTAAACCTTCGGCTGGGAAGCAACGGCAAACTAGAGTGGAACGTTGCTTGTGACGTGCATTCACCGAAAGGAAAAATGAATTCAAAAACAATATATACACCCACCGGTAGCGGCGTCGGCAGCAGCAGCAGCAGCAACATCATGTAAGAACCTTTTATATTTTAAAATGACTTACGCTCTTATATGTTAATTTACTTCTCGTATATGGTACTTCTTATTCTTAATAGAGTAAGACTTGAGCTTAACAAGTACTTCGTAACATATTTGTTACACCTTCTTAACGCGCAGCATTTGCACGTCGCGAGCATCAATCGTAGCATTGTATCCTCCAGTAAACTGGCATTTTCACATTTTCAGCCCCTGTGCTGGTGGCGGTCCAGCCGATCATGTCCCACGTAACCGCAACCGTGACGATCGATTTTTATTTATGTTGTATTGTTTTGTAAATACAAGTACATACACTTTCTATCATCAGGATATTTTATAATAATATTATTATAAAATATTTATTATATTTATTATTATTATTTTTGTTTTAAAAAAAAAATGATGATTGGAGTTGTTGTTTGTGTTGTTCTTTTCTTCTTCTCGAAAGTTTGATTATAACAAATGATTATGACATTGTTACCAACGTGGGATGGAGAGTGTTGGAAAAATAACGACCAGCCTTTGACAGAAAGTAGTGCGCAGGACAAAAAGACAAAAGACGTTTGTTTTGATACACAACTTTACTTGGGTACTCTTGAGCATGAATTTTGCTGGTGGCGAACAGAAGCCGGCGGCGGCGTTGTCGCCGACTTTTGGAATTGAAACTCCGGGGGAAGATAGTGAGGGGCGCTCGTATAGTTCGATAGATGAAATGTGGGCCGAGGAGCTGAAAGACGACACATGGTACAAGAAAGCCCATGTCTGGTACGAAGAAAATTGCCCATCTACAGTGGACGGCGTTCTGGGTGGATTCGGGCAATTGGACCCGCTGGACGTAGCGCAGTCATGCACGTTTTTGATCCAGCTTTTGAAGCACGAGGCTCTGAGTCTAGGACCCAGATCTGGGCGTTGCTTAGATTGTGGCGCAGGAATAGGTCGCGTCTCAAAAAATTTGTTATCAAAGTTCTTTAAGAAGTGCGACCTTGTAGAAAGTAACCCCCGATTACTGGAAGAGTCCGTCAAGTTTGTACCTGCTCCTTTCTTGGGAGAGCGGTTCTGTGAAACTTTACAGGCTGTGGTACCAAAGGAAAACCATTACGAATGCGTTTGGATACAATGGGTAATTATTTACTTGACTGACGTCGATTTTATTACATTTTTGCGCCGATGTATGAAAGGTTTGAAATCCGGGGGTGTGATTGTGATCAAGGAGAACGTGATGAACCCCGTTACGAAGAAGGCCTTTCTAGTGGACAAGGACGATAGCAGTGTCACACGATCGGACGAACTGATGCGTGCAATATTTGAAAAGGCAGGGCTAGAAATTCTTCTGTCCGCCACACAGTCCAATTTTCCGGACGAAATGCTCCCAGTTATAACATACGCGTTAGTTCCCAAACGTAGTGCGCTTGCAAAGGCTCACGCCAAGAACGCGGCGAAAGAAACACAGGTATGAGCGTTTAGAAACGAAAGGCGGAAAGTTACGCGACATTAAATTTAATTATTCTGGTGTGAAAATTAAAAAGATTTGTCCCAAGAAAATAAAAAAAAATTAAAACAAGAAAATTGGCTGTATTATAAATGTACACTGCGAACTGAAATCTAGATTTAGACATTCTAGGTTTGCATTCCTTCATGAACTGCGAACTTATCTTTGCTCTTGTGATTTTACTAAAATCGATATACCCTTGTCACTTGGTCTTGGCTATCAATCTCAGATGGACTCCATGCACGATCCGAATTTAATTTTAATAATTATACACTTTCTTAAATAACACAGCCAAATTTTCTTTGTTTTAATTTTTTTTTATTTTCTTGGGACAAATCTTTTTATTAATTTTCACCTTTTTATGCAAGTAGTATAATACTGTTGGACTAGTACTGTAGTATTATATATAATTATTTTTATTTTTTTATTTCATCATTCATGTGGTGTTCAATGTTTTCGATCGATCTTCTTTTAATTTTCGAACTGACTCCAAATGTAAATGCTGTGTGATGTTATTTATATTATGTATAGTCCACATTACCTACGAGATGATATGATCGATCTGTAACCCAATCTATTAGACACTATATGATTTAATTTTATAGACTATTATACCAGCTAAGCAGGTCTCGAATAATAATAATAATAAGTTTTTTAAAAAAAAATATTTGTCATTGTTGACACCGAGAGAACCGAGAGGGATATAATACAACAACAGGGATGGGAGTATTATTGTCGAAATTATATAATAATAATAATAATAATAAATTATTTTTTATTTTTGAACAGTCGTTTAATATGTTTCAGTCACACCAAACTTTATCACCAACCGTATTCACTACATTACACAACAACATACCACGGCATTTGCTGGCCACGTCTTGATACAAAGTCTCCGGCGAGTAGAACTGAAGACGCGGTAAATCGCGCTTAGCTCGGGTTACTTTGATTGGGTGCATTGTGGTACGCCCTATGGCGTCTTCATTCCTGCAACCATCGAAATGGGAGCCTGACTTGTCAAGAAACAATTGTGGTATTTGTGAGCGTAACTTTGGGTTCCTGCGGCGTAGGCATCACTGTAGAGCATGTGGGGCAGTGCTTTGCGACGCTTGTACACCTCACCGATTGTTTGTTGGTGGATATTCAGAGCGTCAGCGTGTATGTGTCTTATGCTGCAGTTCATCGGCGCAAGTCGAAGTGCCCGTAGCCACGGAAATATTGTCAACCCAACAACCGATCCCATCCGCTCCCCAACGAACAGTTATTGAGCCTCCTTCCCCCTCCCCACCTTCGGAGACTCCGGAAGCTGGCACTAAAGGGTGCCAATCTACTTTGGGGGATACCGTCAGTAAGAATGCCGAGATAGAGCAATTGGAACCTGTGAAAGTTGGCATCGGGCCTCAGTCTTCAGGTACTATAGAACTTTCCAATGGTTGGACTCTTTCTCTGACAGAAGTCTGTCAACGTACTCAGAGAAACAGGTGGACAATGTGTCCAACGCCTTCTTCGGGCTCCAGTTCCATAGGAAAGGGTAAAGCGTCGCTTGCAGCTTCCCCAGCCCCATTTGTAGACTTACTAATTGTTGAAGGAATTGATTTGGTGATAAATTTCGACTCGGCCTGGGTGGCTGGGGAAATTCGTATTCTAGATGGCGCGTGCTGGTGCCCAAGAGCTCGCAATATGACTTTTGACGGCAACTGGTTTATTTCAAGCACCTCTCTTATTCCTGCTATATGCGGGAAAGGCATTACTTACGTCCCATGGAACAAAGATAGTTCACACGCAGAGTATTTAGGGGGTGCCCACCGATGGCACACATTTGGCCCAGACTTCAACATTCATTATTCGACTACGGACATATTGATGCAAGTACCTCCCCGACTCTCTGCACCACCCTATCAAGGCAAGCATGTTTTTGTCAATAAGACGTTTGCAGCGTCCAAAATTATTTTAAGCAATGGCTTTGCCTTGAAGCAAGAAAAGACTCTGGTGGGTCTCCCAGTCTTCCGCTTAGTGGTTCCACCACGAAACACGAGCCATGACATTCGTGTTTGCTCCAAGTTCATTGATCACATCATCCTCGCAGGGGTAGTTTTGAAATGTGGTTCCGGAAATGTCTGGCTCGAAGGGTGCATATCTGTTCGCGATGGTGCAGTGCTTAAATTTGGGGGCGGGAAGTGGGTATTCAATGGGACAGTAGAAATAGCTAGCACTGCAGGAAATTTTTTGTACAATGGTCAGAGAAGGCCTGTAGGGGTTACGAGATGGGAACCAGAAGATACTAGCCCGCTTGAACTGATCAAAGGAGGCGGCGGCCGGCATAAGTTCGGGCCAAATTTTGCGTTAAGAGTATAGCAAGTACCCAAACAAATACAAAACAGAGTCGGTCGCTATCGCCAGAATTTGTATTTATTCTGGAATAAAGAGGAGTTTTGGTTCTTGAACGGTTTATCTTCTTTCTTATGTATAAATTTTTGAGTGCCGTATAACATACTACGAGCAATCTGATGATCACCCAGACGTGATGCGTGCAAACGGTGCTTGTAAAACGGAGGAGTCAAAGTGGCGTCGCAAGGTTCCACTGAGAGCGTCGTTAGTTCGTTCGTTCATCCGGCGTTCGGCGCCTCTCTCGTAACATAATTAATATGATAACAGCATAATATTTATTAACCTTTAATTATTCTAGATAGGTTAATTATTAATAGACGACTACGATGGCATCTTCTGGATACCACCAGTGTCTTTTCTTATATATGTATACTCTATAGGGCTACCGGTAATCGTAGTCTGCGTTGTAATAAATACTAGTTAGACTAGTAATAATAAAATAGTAAAAAAAAAGATAATAAAAATATAATAGACGACTACAGTAGTCAATTATTAATAATAAATAATTTTTTAAAAAAAAAAAAATATGATTTATTTTGATGTAATTTTTAATATAATATAATAATTAAAATAAACAAATAAAAGTAAACGAAGAAGAAGAATGTGAAATAGAATATTATTATTACTACTGTAGTGAATCGACCTTGTTGCACACCGCCACAAATCCGAGCCAAACCACGCAGCGTGACGCATGTATCAGCTGCTGCGTTCCCACAGCACGGATATAATCGTTGCGAGCGATGTGTGTAATAAACGTAGAGGATATCGAAGCAATGCAATGGAAGACCCGCTTTTAAATCAACCAAAAGAATTTTTAACCGTCGTCGAGGGGAGTGTAGTTGTCCGCGCTGAAAATGGAAGAGCCTCAGGCACTCGGAAAGACAACCACAACATACCATCGAAGTTACGCCAGGTGGTACTCAACGCAGCAATTGGCGCCTTTTGTTTTGGATACAACACTGCATCCATAGCAGGCGCTGAGCTTTACTTGGACAAAGATGCTAAATTTTGGAGTTCAGAGTCTTTGCCATCGTCCAAAAGTGGAGGATATCTGACAGACTGGAAAAAGGGCGTTCTTGTATCGTGTATATTATTGAGTGGGTGCGTTGGGGCTCTTGCTGCCAGCCCCGTGTACAACATAATTGGTTCTCGCGGAGCGCATACGTTCCAAAACGTATTCTTTGTTTTTGGACCCATTATCATGGCTTGCGCAAATACTTTTTGGATACTCGTTGCTGCGCGAATTTTTACAGGCTTTGGCGTTGGTATTAATTCTTCGATTTGTAACTTGTACATTTCAGAAATTTCTCCCGCGTTCTGTAGGGGTCAATTAGGTGGTTATGGGGCATTTTCGGTTACAGCAGGAATACTGTTTGCCTACATATTTTCAAGTATTGTTGGTGCTCAAATTGGTAGTGCACAAGTATGGAGATTAATGCTTGGCATTGGGTCTGCCCCAGCATTGCTTCAATGTATCCTTTCAACGGCATGCTTTGGTTATCTACCTGAAAGTCCCCGCTGGTTAAAGGCCAAGGGTCGATTCGAAGAGGCTTCGAGTTCTTTAAATGCACTTGGATTACAATCTTATCCACAGACATTGCACCTAGGTCCTAACGGAGGGCAACCGCAGCCTACAACAGCTGTTACCAGTATCTGCGATAGCAATATACGACAGGCACTAATTGCTGGCGTTGGGATAAATGTACTACAACAGGTGTGCGGAATAAATGTTGTTATTTATTTCGGCCCTCAAATTTTGAATAATGCAGGTTTTCAAGATGTTGCAGCAATATCGTTATCAGCAGGAGTGTCAGTTGCGCAATTGGTTGTCATCTTTGTATTGATGCGCTTGATCGATCGTGTAGGCAGAAAACCCTTGGCTATGATTGGTATTGCACTCATGATTGTTGGGCTTTCCATTCTTGCCTCAGCATTTTATGTTATTTCAGTCCAGACATCACAGTCAATGCTTGCTCCATGGCTAGCAGTTCTTGGTATGCTTCTCTTCCGGATTGCCTTTTCTTTGTCTCTAGGACCCATGCCATACATCGTAACCAGCGAGCTTTTCTCAAATGATTTTCGGACGAAAGGAGTTGCTATATCATGGGCTGCAAACTGGATTGCAAACTTCGGAGTTACTTTGTCTTTTCCCATACTAAAGGATTTTTTTGCCTCTATAGCAGGTGACTCAGCTGCACTAGGGAGCGTTTTCCTGTTTGGCCTTTACATTCTCATGTCCATTTTCTCTGCTATATTCGTATGGAAATGTGTGCCGGAGACAGCCGGAAAAGATTTTGGAGACAGTGGCTCATAGAAGCTGTGGCGCAGAAAAGGTTTTTTTATATACAGGTGTATTATACCATTATCGCTCAATAAATTGGCCTTTTTTCAGTAAAATGTAGTGGCTCCGCATAAAAAAATTTACCTGTGGTTCCGTATCGTGGACCCTCTTTATAGTACACTTTCCTATCATGCCTCCGTCCAGGATAGTTGCACTGAAATGATTGCCTTTGAAGGTGAACGAAATAGTGTCACCTCGTTTTATTAGTTTGTGAGTCATCATATCGGATAAAGAAGCCATTTTAAAGTATTGAAACAAATTGGCTTTTGTATGAGGAAGCTAAATTTAATTTAAAACACAAGAAAATTGGCTGTTATTTAAGTAACTTAAATAACAGCCAATTTTCTTGCTTTTTATTTAACATAATGATTAAAGAACAAAAAATTATAACACCAGGAATAATTTAATATCAAGGAGGAGTTTGGGTTCTTGAACGGTTTTACCTTCTTTTTTCTTTTCTTTATTGACTTAAAAACATATCATACTATATATAATTTGTTTTTCATAACCAGGGGAACTGTTTTAAAAACTCTTTGCCCAGTCGCTTGCAAAATGGTTTTTACTTATTGTCTCACGCTCTTGATTAAGCCGTTCTAGAGCCTCATCATTAATCCCATGATCACTAGCAGTGCTGAAGCGTTCTTCACAGGGCACGGGGGGTTCGCCCGGGTGTCCATGGGCTTTCCGAATCAGTGCATTGCTGCACCTGTTTCTAAGGTTGTCTTCCCACGTTTTGAATGCCCTCGTCCTCGGTTGGTAGTCTAAGAAGGGTGTTCGTTTTGAATCCAAGTTTAGGAAAGACCCCATAGAGAGCTCCTTTTCTTTCGGGCCATCAACCAGTATGCGATCACACTTTTGTGGTGAGTATTGGATTTTTTCAGTAAGTGTAGATCGAGATACCATCAAGTCTAAGAGCAATTTTGTTTTGTGTCTATTTTTCACCTCATTGTCTGCTAATCTATCCTTTCGGAGGCCCATTAGTTTTTCCCAAGCAATGTCACTATGTCTCCGGCTCTCTTGCAACTGTGATACCAGGAATGGTTGCCTGTAACTCAAATGGTCACGTTGGCCTTGCTTTCGCATTGTCTCCGAGGAAGAGCTGGCATTCGAGTCCCTAAGGGATTCTGATGATGACGGCGATGCATCATAGCCGGCCATGGATTTTTCATACCCGTCGGAGTTTCGGGTAGCCTGCTTTGAAAGTTCTTGAAGCTTTGCCAACGCGGAGCCCGATTGTTCAAAACGAACAAGTTTTTCCAGGCCCGAAGACCTTCTATATTCATCGGAAGTAGACTTTACAAACGTTTGCCTCAAATTAGAAAGTTCTTCTTTCAAGCGAAAGATCCCACCACGATCCAAACCGTTCATGATCTCGTATTGACCAGCTCCGTATGCATTCAATGCCGATAAATACAAATAGTATAGCTATAATACACAAACATTTAGGTTTGAAAACAAACTCTTAACAGAAAAAATTGGATAACGCACCACCACTAAATCGATCAAAATAAACATTATTAGTCATTCTATTTTCTTTAATCACATGTTCTGCTTTTAAGTACAAAGAATATTTTTGATGCTCACTAATTATTATTCACAACAATCACTCCTCTCTCCTCTCTCCCTCATAAAAAAAATATAAATTTCTCACCACCACTCCTCAACAACGACGACGATGTGGTGATAATAAAAAATAATACAATAAAAAGAATATTAAAATATTACCGAAAGTGATATCATTGGAATCATATGAATATCATTTAACTTGGTTCTGTAATTAAAATATTTTTATCACTCTATAATGAATTCAATAAACCGAGCCATGAATATTAAACCAATGAAACAATTTCTCAATATTTTTGTTACTTCTAAGTGTAGAATAAATGATTGTCCGCTCTTCATCCCAATTATAATCTTCAAATTCCTCCCTAAATTCTGGCGTGCCATAATCCACTTCCTCCATTTCTTGTGAACTGTCACTAATTGGCAAATTTCTAAAACATCTCATATATATTAAACAGTATTAAATCTATTTGCGAGCGCGAACGTGAATTTAAGGCACTGCCCGCATGGGCACACGATAATATACCAATTCAAATAGTCGCCAAAAGTTGTCCCTCATCGTCTTCCTCACCGTCTTCCGGCTGCAATTCAGAATGATCCACATTCGGATCCACTTCTGTTTGCTTATCACCCCGGGCAGTCATGGCGGCCGGCCGACGGCTTGGGAGCGGTACTCTTTTCGACTTGGACTTCGGAGCCGGCGTGTGCCCTGGCGGCAACAACCCGGCTGCGGCCTTTTTCATCGCTATAGTTTCCCTTCGTTTTTTCAAGGAACGGTTTTTCTTTATGGTTGCGGCATCCAGCGTCCAGCAGTCGGACAGGAGAAACTTCGATTCCGTCATGTACGTCCGAAAATATTTCAAACCGCGCTGCGACCCCGTGGCCCGCTGCGCAAGCATCAGGAGAATCCCCATTTGGTCTTTGCGTTCGAAGTCCCACATTGTGTTTTGAGTTGCGTGAGTCGACGTGCACAAGGTCGTGTGTTTTTGAACAATAACCCTGTTTCTCCTGTCCGCTATAAGTTTCTTTCGCAATAACTTCCAATCTGGTTTCCCAATTGGGGTTTGATCCAGAAGAGATTTGAAATATTCGTCGGTAATTTCCGCGACACTTTTAAACATAAAATGTTCTCGCTTGATCGCGCGAATAGCTAGCTTTCCATTTTGCAACCCTATTTTGGCAAGATCCTTCTCCGTTGTCCTCGGTCGTTTCAAAGTTCGAATCGTCGCCTTCAACTGCGTAACCTCTTCCTGCAGTAGGTTCAAGCGTTTGACGTTGTATTTCGTGCACCTCTGCGCGGACCGACGGGCTCTGATGAACTCTTGCGTCTTCGGGAACTGACCAAGTTCTATGATCTTGTCAAGGTGCGTTATCGCCGCCGTATGTTTCAGGGGGGCGGGATCGGGAGATTTTAAAACCTTCGCGTTTGAACCAGTTGTCAACTTCGGGTTGGAGCCTCCTGGCAACGGGGCACCCACAGAGGTTTGGAGCGTCGAGGGTGCCGACGATGGCCCGGCACTCGAATTTACTTTTACCATGATGGTTCTTTCGAACAGGCGTATGCACACTGGGTTGTAAACAGAAAAACGATTTTTCTTCCTAATGGCAATAAAAAATGTTTAAATACCTTGTACCCTTTTTTTTCTTACTTTTCTTTTCATTCTTTCCATTTTATTTATATACATCTATGTGCATCTGTTCCAACTTCAATTTCAATTCAATTTTTTTCATTATATTTATTATTATTTTTTTTATTGTGTAATCTGTGGTGGTCTGTGGTGGTGTGGGGGGGGGTGTATTTATTATTAATTATTATTATTATATTTTTTAAAATTAATTATTAGACTATTAATACTGCTGTAATAGTATAATTTTTTTTGTATTTTTTGTTTGTTTTGTTGTTGTTTTCTTCTTCTTTCTTTTTTTCTTCTTTTTTTTTTCTTTTTTTCTTTCGTCTTCTTTTTTCTTCTTTTTTTCTTCTTCTTTTTTCTTCTTTTATTTCGTCTTCTTCTTCTTTCTTCTTCTTTCTTCTTCTTTCTTCTTCTTTCTTCTTCTTTCTTCTTCTTTCTTCTTCTTTTTTTTCTTTCTTCTTCTTTCTTCTTCTTCTTCTTCTTCTTCTTCTTCTTCTTCTTCTTCTTCTTCTTCTTCTTCTTCTTCTCTTTTATTTTTTATTCTTTTTCTTATTTGCTGCCGGCCTGTGCTGATGCAGCTATATTCTGTTTAAGTTTAAACAACATTTAAATAGGTATAATATAATATTAGACTATATAATAGTATATAATTATTCCATTGAATTTGATAATTTCATATTTATTATTGAAATAATAATAACACACCGTGTACCATGTAACGTTTAACTTGACAAAAGCAATAATCCAAAATAAATTAAAAAAACATTTTTTATTTATTTATTATTTACACTGCTGACTGATGACGGTTATTTCAGCTTTTTATGCTATTCAATGTATAATACCATTTCAAAATAAAATAATAATTATTATTTGCTTTTTTTTAAATATAAAACATAAACACAACATGGTGGAGGAAAAAAAAGAAGAAGGAAGAATGTGAGTTGTTTTTGTTTGTTGTAGTAGCTGTAGTAGTAGTGATGATGAAGAAAAAGAAAAAAAAAGAAGAAGAAGGAACGCCGAGAACCAACAGAGTAAACATATTTGCAACGGATGCGTTTGATGAAATGATAGAACGGGAAAAATATTAAGCGGTAAGTTGAATATCTTGCTCGCTGTAGATACAGTATAGATTAATTCAAGGAGTCGTTAGAAAAAAGAAAGGAGTCCCAGCCAGCCAGTCGTGCGTGGAACAATGGTGCTTTCAAAAACCTTGCAGCAGCGGTTGGATTACGCTGAGATAGATAGTCATAACCATGATTGGACGACGAAGACAGCAGTCGATTATTCAGAGATTCGGTTGTGGTACATGGTCAAGATCGTTTTCATGTGCATATTTGTTCTTATAGATATTGGGTTCAATAGCTCTGTCGATCACGACGAACCAGTGTCGGCGCGACAACGGAACACCGTTACGATGATTTTGTTTGGCGCTCAAGTTGTAGGGCAAATATTGTCCTTCGTCATTTTTTTCCTTTTGCTTTGTGGGACCTACCTGTTCAGGGTAGGCTTGATCAGCTTGTTGAGCAAACATTTCAAAGAAGTTTTAGTCGTGACGGTCGTATACATTGTTTGGACGGCAATTCTTGGGTTAGAACGTATGGCGCACATCCAGGCCGGCAACCCGTACTTGTCGCTATGGACCCGTTCGCTATACTTCCCGTTGACCGTCGGCCACAAATTGGTCGCATGCATCTATTACGTCGTCAGCGTGCGCACGGTGTTGCGCTTGGGCGACCCGAAGTTTTACACGAAAGAACCATGGGTGCAGCTGTACCAAAGAACTTCACACACGGGGTAGTTTGTTGCAGCAAACGTTGTTTCAAATGGTCGGTGGTCGAGAAGAAAAAAAGGAGATATTAATTTAAAAATACAATGCATGGTATTGGTGCCAGTTATTAGGAATTTTTTTTTTAGAGAGACACAACATAATGAATGAATGATATATTTTTACTCCTCTCCGTATGAAATATATTAAATAATATTATTCAGTAGTTGTACAACAACAATACCAGAAAAAAAATGGATGACTGTATATATATGTATTCTTTACATTATTAAATTTCATAGAGGCTAAAATAGAAGAAGAACGAAAGGAAAAAGAGAGAGAACAAACAACGAAGAAGAAGCAAGAAGCGCGGAAGAAGAAGAAAGAAAAAAAGCGAAGAAAGTTCTCCGTCTTACCGTCTCCTCATTTGTCTTTGACGAAGTAGTAGAGAGGTACTTGGATTATTAGTTTTCACGTGGTTGAAATTGATCGCGTAGCAATAAGCACAAGAAACATTTCTGTAGGCACTGCAAACATAGGCCGGGAGGAAACAATTTAGGATTGTTGTGTGGTTCGCTACCTTGTTTGGTTTGATATTCGAGGGCCGTCGAGGAGAAGAAGAGTGAGCATGCCACCAAAACCGCCAATACAGATTTTTCGACCACCTACGAACCGTGAAGCGATCCAGCTGTACAGGGAAATATTGAGGACCGCTCGGGCGTTCTACTGGCCTAACGAGGACGGGGAAGAGTGGTCGAAAGTATTGGCTCACTCCGCAAGAAGCGAGTTTGAGCAGGCGCGAATGGAGATGGACCCCATGATAATAGCACGGTTACTGGTAGTAGGAAGAGACGCGCTGATGCAAGCGCAGAATAATTTTACCGAAATGGAGGAAAAGATGAAGGAGCATATCGCGAAAACGAAAGGGCACTGAGAGGGAAAGGCCGACTAAAAAAGGTAACATCACGAGCGCCCTGGAGGGTGGTTAGGATGACTTTTGAGTGCCTTGAAAAGAAATGTCTTTGTCTCTTTCAAACATAGCACTGGCAAATCGATGTTATCAGACACGGTGTAGTCTTAATAATTTTATTTGGGTGTGTTCTCTCAGGTTTTTTTGGGATTTAAAAAATATATTTACCCAAGGCGTCGGATTAATTTTTTGTAAATATTACGTGCGAGTAGTTTCATTTACGGACATACCACATGCAAATTCCAAAATCGTTCGCCCCCCCCTTCCCCGCTAAACCTTCGTCTCGGGGTCACCAGTTGTTGTGCTGGACGCAGCGCTCGTGTTTCTTTTGCTGGACCCAGCACTCGAGTTGTTTTGTCTGCTGGCGGTATCGTGTAACTTTATCTCCAGGTTTGGGTTAAGTTTTCCAGAGCGAAGTTGTGCCACAATCACCCGCTCGAGGTGCGTTTGGGCAATGTACGCGCCTTTCATGAACTTGCGCCTACCGAATTCTGTCAAATTTCTACGTACACGACGCATGGTACTGTAATACCTGTTCTTTATCATATTGTCCGTCCTCCCCGGCATGCACGAGGCAATCTCGATCCATTTATTTCCCAACTTCTGCTTCAGCATCAGTATGGTTTCGTCTTCCTCCGTCAGCCAATAGCCCTTTGTGATTCCCGGGGCAAGGTTTTCATACCATCGCTGCTTCACTGAGGCCTCGCTATACCCGTCCATCAGAAGTGTAATCTCCCTCCAATCTTTTCCCCCTGCGCCAATGAGTCGTTTCAGCTCTGCATCTGCCGCTTCCGTCCATTGTTTTTTCTTTACCGGGTACTTGCTCTTCTTCCTCCTCCGCTCGCCTTTGTTTCTGACGTTTTTTGGAATCAGCATTACGCCCATGAATGGGTTCGTTTCCGTGCTGCCCACAAGATCCGTAATACTTAGCCGGCCTGGCACGTTGCTTGCAATATTCTCTCGTTTCCGTTTGTGGTGTACTGCCGCGCCCTGGACCCGGGAGGCTACGGGCGTCGGTGGATTGGGATGAGGCTGTAGTTTCGGGTCATCTTGGACGGAAACTTCGGCTTCGATCCCCTCGCCCATGCTATTGATGAAATCGATGTAGCCTGGATTGGGGGCGGGTCCGTACTCGTTGAGATTTGCACGGAGCAGTATCTGCCCTCCCTTCAATGGGTATTTTCTTTCTCGCACGACATGTTTTCTTCTTGAAGCCTTTCTGATGTTGTCCGTCCTGACTACGTCTTGGACCCTCTGGTCGCAAGCATACGAGGTCAGAAGGCTGGAAAATAGCGGTTCTAACGTTTTTGACTGTGGGGCTTCGTCGGTGCTGCTCTCCACCATATCTGTCTCCACCACCCCAACGGACAGAGCGATCGCTCGGATTTGCGCATCACACATTTTTAGACCACTACTTTCCCCACGCCCAAAAGAACGGGAACCGTACCGGATTAGCTCGTGGGCGACGCCCCCCCCCGCAGAGTGCCCCGCCCCCGCCCGCCCAGTCGGTCCCTGAGTTGTTAATCGTGGTCCCGTCCCCCGCGTCCGGTCGGACCCGGACCACGACACTGTCGCCGTTTACACGTTTGCTGCGGCTGCTGCTGCTGCCGCCGCTTGGGCGTTCCGCGTCTTCGCTCGCCGCGACGATGGATGCTGCCCACATTTGCTTTGCAATGATTCGGGACTGGTCCTTTATCCCGTGGGAGGCTGCCCTTTCGCCGAATACGGTGTGCTGAAACGCTGCCGTGATTTGATATGGAAAGTTCTGCTGCACGATATGCGCGAAAAAACAGAGGGTCATCCCTTCCACAAACAGGGGGTTGATTACCTTGTTGGGAAGAACGGAACATGTGCCCCCCCCACGACCTGGCGCGCCCAGCGCCATCGGAATGGGCAACGTCCGCAAGTACGTCGGCACTATCTCTTGGACCAACCTCAACGCTGCGCTCACTTTGTTGTCCCAATCGCCCCTCTTTTTCGCATCGGTGTGTTCTGCGAGAAGAGGCGCCACTACGGCACGGCAGCGGGCCACCATCGCCGCAACGGCCTCCGTAACCAACGCCACGGACCCGGCACGTTCGTAGAAGGCATCGACGAAGTCCTTTGCTTTTCTGTCTTTGAAGGTGGGGGGAGCGTTGCTACTGTTTTGTCGCAATGCTTCCACGCACGCCAAAGTTTTCCTAGTGGTGCAATTTGCCATGTGGCCCCGGATTGCTGAACGGTTTTCTCGCCGGTTTGACGGGACCAGCCCACAAAAAAGACAGCATTGCAGGTGCTGGTCGTCCATTCGTTTCATGATGTCCATGACCCTGTCATTCATCAACTTTACGTACCAGTCCTCTTTCGAACCCAACGCCTTAGCCTCGGCGGCGGAAGAATTCTCTGCCATATAGAGTGAGTGAGCGACCCTTTTTTCTTCTTCTACAAATCTCTATGTATGTGTGTATGTACACGCCGGCGCTAAATAAATGTTGTTCCGTTTCAAAACGTTCAATAATCAGAAAAGGAAACGAAACGTAGAACGAACCCTCAATAAAGAACCTAAAATTGGGTTTTATAATTTTATTCGTTCATTCATTAATCAATATTCTTGTACAGAGTAGTTTCTAAATTGCGCATTCATTGTTCGTCGCAGCAGAGGAGAAGAGGAGTATCTTTCTTTTTTTGTGTTTTTTGTTGTTGTTGTTGTTGTTTATATAATAATGAAGAATTTATAAAAAAATATAGAAGAATTATTTTTAAAAAATTATTATGAGAGACACACAACACACACAAACAACAAACACACACGCACACAGAAAATTCACTCATACAACTATAATATTAAGGATAGTAGTACTGTATTTTTATTTGGATGTGACACTGTCCATACTATAACGTCGTATATATATACTTAAAAATTGAATCTTAATAAGTGTACTTAAGATACAATATCGTATACTAGACGACTATAATAATCACAATTCTTTCTCATTCCTTCCTTCCTTCGTTCCTTCGTTCCTTCCTTCCTTCGTCTTTCTCCTTTCCTCTTCGTTCCTTCCTTCTTTCCTTCGTTTTCCTTCTTCCTTTTCCTTCTTCCTTTTCCTTCTTCCTTTTCCTTCTTCCTTTTCCTTCTTCCTTTTCCTTCTTCCT
>LT642417.1:0-18856 GCA_900128585.1 Stramenopiles sp. TOSAG23-3 | reverse complement strand
CAAGCTCTTCCCAGTACCAGCAACCCCTGTAATGAAGACATTTTGACCCTTCATAACCATATCTAACGCGGCTTGTTGGAGCCCGGCCTAGAACCCTTTCAGAGCAACACCGAGCTCCCTCCTGTCGTTCGACACTTGTTGGGTATTAGCGCAAGCAGTTCGAAGCGAAACAAAATGATCTTTGCTGTTGCAGCGGTATTTCAGCAGCTTATGTTTGGCTTGCTCTTTTATGGCGTAACGAGGCTTGCTGCGTTTGCGGTTAGCATGGCCATACTGATGCCGATTTCGATGATTTCAGCGCAATGGAATTCCCCGAACTTTTCGGAATCAGGGTCGATATGGAACCGCTTTCTTTTGTCCGACAGGAAACACGTCGCTGTTTTAGAGAAACGGTTGAAGGGACAATTTTTTGGGACAGGGTTCAACATGCTGGTGGCGACCCCCCTTCTGGGGTACTTTTTTATCTTGCCCCTGGAGGGGGAGATGGTGTCCTCGCAACCGTTCGGGCCGCATTCCTGGACGATTGCCGTTATCGTTTTTATCCTCGGGTGGATCTCTACATGGAACGCAGGGCAACAACAGTTTCTATCCATGCACATGATAAAATATATCAACGAGGCGTGGGCCAGGGAAGAGGAGCGCCATGTTCGGAAACTGAGATCGCTTTTGCTGAAAATGTCCTGCACGGACGACATCAATACCAAAGGGCCCAACTATCGTCGGATTTTGAACGAAATTGCTACGCTCCAGGACGACGGGGACAAGTTTGCGCGTGAAGTCACGAAAGGCGTTGGCACAGTGATGGCCTTCATGGGCACGGTGCCCTTGGCACTCATTGTGGCGGTTTTTATTATTATTGCTGCGGGTACGAACCCGAACGTGAGCGACACGGGGAGAATTGTGCAGGTATTTTTCATGTGCTTCATGGGGGTAGTAATGTTGTGCTTCTTCTTTTTGGCATGGTTTGGTCTGACTCGTGCGGACCGGGACTGGCTGTACTGGAAGCGAACATTGCTCAACGATGCTCGAATAAAGGACCTTGTGGGTAACCGACAATTTATCGGCCCAGAACTTTGGGATGAATGGTTGCAAGGGCACGAGCTGGCTGCCACCCGTGTCGCCGGGATAAGAGTCACAATGCGGCTCTTGTACCAAGTTGGGTCCGCAGTAATTTCAGCCATGGGGTTGGCGCTGTACTTTCTTGTCCGAGACAGTCTGAAAGAGTTCTTGTGAATTTTGGGAGAGGGGCAGGTACCGGTGCCGAGAGATGAATATAACAGAATACAGAGTATGATATAAACCAAAATATATAGTATGTTTTAAGACTCTCATTTTAAATCCAATACTTAGTATGATAAGTTTATAATATCATATGTTTATAAACAGAGAGAGGTAAGCTTAATTCTTTCTTCTTTTGCAAAAAAAAACAAAATATATAGTATGCTTTATCCTTTTGCATATTTTTACTGACCGCTCTCTGTTACGGCTAATATTGTACACTCGCGCTCGCACAAAATACGAAATCTATTTACTCATGCCAATGACCAAACCGCTGGTAACGGTCAACAGCGCGGCGATTGATATGACGATCATATTCCTCCTGCCCTTGATTTCTTTAAATACAAATATACCCCACAGCGACGCGACGAGCCCGGGACCGCAGGCAATAATCGGAAATGAAACGGCAAAACCCATCCCACTTGAATTCGCTATGAACCAAGACACCTGAGCGATCGCCCACATTACACCGCTGAAGAAGGCCGGGACGATAGCTTTGGGGTAGATCAGCGCTTCGTTGCCTTTGATCGCACAGTACGCCATGAAATACACTGTCATCGTAAAGTAAATGCCGCAAAAGTGTGAAAAAATGTAATCCATCAAGTATGGATCCCCTCCATGGTCGTGGACAACCTGCGGGGGGGTCAAGTTCGTGCCGTAGAACAGCCCGGACACGAGGGCAAGCGTGACACCGATCGTGCGTTTCGTCCCCCTGGAGAGTTTGTCGATAACGCTCGCTGCGGCCTGCTTCACGTTCACGGACTCTACGTTCGGGAGCCCCTCCAGCTTGTCCAAATCGTCGTGGAAGGATGGAACTTGGTTGATTTCTCGAAACGGCTTGTTGCCAATGATCCGTGGCGTCGGCATAAAGGACATGTAGTCATCGTTCCTTACGTGGTCGATCAACCGGTCAGCTTCCGCCTGCTTGTCCGTGGCCTGGCTTCCCTTTCCCCCGGACGACATGTCCTCCGGTTGCACCAGTATGTAAACGACGAGGGAGAGGCAGGCAAGGCACATTCCTGCATAATTCAACCCGACGTCGTGGATGCAAGTTGCTGCAACGCTCTCTGGATCGTCGCACGGCAGCTGCGGGTCTACTCCAAAGAGCCCGAACCTCCCGGTTGCCCACCCTATGAGCATGTTCGAGGTGCCCCATAGGAGCATACCTAACCCTAAGCCGATGAACTTAATAGTGGGCACGCTCATCATGTTCCCGGTTGTCCAAATCGCACCGCCGAGCATGGCCCAAGGCTCGAAGCTCGGAAAGCCGAGATACATGTTCACAAGGAGTCCAACGGTCCATATGCCAGAGCACATAACCCAGGCATAAAAGACCCCGTCACCAGTTTCCACCCGCTTCACGGGGACAAAGTTGGACCCGAAGAACAGCACAGAAATCCCAGCGCAAAGAAAGCCTACTGTCAAGCTCACAGCCATGATGATGTTGAAAAAAAAACGAAAAGTTCAGAGAGATTGTGCGTGGAACGATGCAGTAAAAGTATTCAAACAAAGTAAATACTAGGCAGAACAATATGACATGCGAGAACCAAAAATGTCGAAACACTTTCTTTTGTTCACTTTTTCTGTACTGACATGTTGATTCCATTTTTTTAAGATACTATAGTCTATATATAAATATCGGATTTATTTTAATATAATAATACACCTAATAAATAATAGGAGTAGTCTAGGAGAGTGGGGTGGTGTTCGAGAGAGAATATTAATGTAAAATAATATACGAGGATAAATAACGAGTGATTAGCATTAATCAGATCGGCTCGTCAGCATGTCCTTTTCCTTCTCCCCAACCAAATTTGTGGTGTGAACAAATACTATTTAATATCGGTAGTCTACAACACCATACAAACAAGACAAATAAATACAAACCCTCCTACCTTTGCTTAACTTATTATAGTGTCTAGTAGTCTATAATAATAATATATTTGAAAGAAAGGAAGAAACATCAAAAATAATGTATACTAATAATAATAATACAAGCGAGAAGAGAGGGGAGAGCAGAGAGACGACCGTAGAGAAAAAGAGTTATGATTAGGGCATGGAGTTTTACCTGGTATACTTGGTATTACTTAAATTATGAGATATATTTTATTTACATTTATTTAATTTTCTTTATTCTTTTTTCTTTCTTTCTTTCTTTCTTTCTTTCTTTCTCTTCTTTCTTTCTTTCTTTCTTTCTTTTCTTTTCTTCTACTATATATATTATATTATTTTTTTTCTCTTTCTCCTCTCTTTCATTCTCTTCTTCTTTGAGTTTGTTTGTTGTTGTTGTTGGGTTCTGCGCGTTGGGCTTCTTTATTAGACTTTAGAATTTGAATTAAAAACTCCATTATTGATTTATTATGATCTATTTATAATGACATGAAATAATCGAAGATAAGATCGGTGTGCATGTGTGTATTTGTATTTTTGTGTGTTACCCTAACCCTAAAAATAATAAATAAATTGAACAAGAAAAGGAGAGAACACCTATCCGATGAAAACGCTTTGATTCAAAGAGGAAGAGACACCTACGTTGCACTTCGGAACGAACGGTGCCGCCCATGAAGCCGAAAGCTTTTTACGCCGTAGTCGTAGGAGCCGACGCAGGGGTGCACACAGATTTTTCCAAAGTGTTGGAACTGACCGAGGGCCTTCCTGGGACTCGCTTTAGAGGATTTAACACAAGGCATGAGGCCTCCGCGTACTTCGAGGAGGCGATGCAGAGCGGTTTAAGCGACGGTGGTGCCGCGTCGCCAGAAACGGGGACTGCGTCGGAACCGAAAGTAAAGGCGGAGAGGGTTCCACCGAATAGTGCCGCCCCGTACAGCGCGCAGAGCGCGCTGCCCCGTCCATTACCAGATCTGCCGCTAGCCCCCGAGCTGCCGAAGGACGGAGAGGCTGAAGACAGCGACGACGAAGTGGAGGATGTCACCGAGATAATGCGGGCGAGGGATCTCGAAGAGTTAAAAAAAAGTTCAATCGACCTGTCCTGCTATGTGGACGACCCAACAAGCCGCGTTAGATATGGTTATGAAGGGTCAAAATGTCTTCATTACAGGGGTTGCTGGTACTGGGAAGAGCTTGTTGTTGAAGCACATCCAGATGGCGTTGAAAGACAGGGAATTTGTGGTTATGGCTCCCACAGGAATAGCAGCGGTAAACGTCAATGGTTGCACATTGAATTCGTATTGTGGCATAGGAATGCCCAAAACGAGGTCCGATTTTGAAAAGATGTGGAGTCGAAAAAAACAGCTGCGGAAGGTCGAGGTCATGATAATCGATGAAATATCCATGTGCAGCGGTGAGATGCTGGACAACATTGAAGCTCAGATCCGAACGATAAGGCAAGACCCCGGAAACAGGGCTTTTGGCGGCGTCCAGGTTATTGTGTGCGGCGATTTTCTCCAACTGCCACCTGTACAAGTACCGCCCGGGGCCAACGACCTTCGGTACAAAAAACACGGGAAGGTCCACTTGGCCAGAGTGGACGAAGTGTTTCTGAACAGAGGGTATGCCGAAATTCAAACCGTAAGACTAACGCATGTACATAGGCAAGGGGGGGAAAAGCAGATGGTGCAAGCGCTCCAAGCTATTCGCCAGGGCAACATAACCAGCGATGTCACCCAACTCGTGACAGACTGCCGAGCGGCGCTGGAAACGGTGAATGGCATCATCCCCACAAAATTGTACTGCAAGAACATTGATGTAGATAGGGAGAACCATGGGGAACTAATGACACTGGAAGGCGGCCTTGTAACGTTTCTCGCTAAGGATCAGATTGAAGCCGAGGTGAAGCAGCGGAGTCTGTCACGAAACGAGCGATACCTACTGAATCGCTTTTTCGAACCGCACCAGTGCCGCGTGAAGAAGGTGCTCGAGTTGAAGGTGGGGGCCCAAGTGATGCTGCTCCAGAATGAAAACATAGGCTCCAAGCTGGTGAATGGGTCACGAGGTGTAGTGGTCGGGATCAAAACGGCGATTGAGCACTGCAAAGAGCTAAATGAAAGAATTAAAAAGGCTTTGCAGCAGGGTGACCCAAGCGCTGCAGCTGAGCTGGAGAGAGAGTTGGCCCAAGCAGAGACCCACGACTTTCCGTTTCTGCCGGTTGTGAAATTTACTTCTCGAGCAGAGCCTTACACTATCCTACCCCACGGATTTTCCAGGGAGGTTCGTGGCTTAGGGAGCGCGATTCGGTTTCAAATTCCCTTGAAACTTGCATGGGCCATTACGATTCACAAGTCTCAAGGTATGAGCATCGATCGACTAATTGTGTTTCTTCAAGATGCGTTCGCAGACGGCCAGGCGTACGTAGCGCTCTCACGAAGCACAAGCAAAACTGGCCTTCAAGTAGTTGGGTTTTCAGACAGGTGCATCAAAACGTCTTCGTTAGCCGTGGACTTTGAGAGTGGTCACGCAGACATCGTATCTTGGTTGGAGGAAGCAAGAAAAACATGGGATGATGTTCGACGAAAAATATTAGAGGAATTTGATTTGGAAGATGCAAGGGTATATCCTAATTGCCAGTGCAACGTTGAATCAAAGCGAGTGCAGGTCAGAAAGGCAGGGACCAACCAAGGGCGATTTTTCTTTTGTTGTAGCAAGCAGCGCAACGATCCACTGAAATGCAACTTCTTTGGATGGGATGTACCGCAAACGGCCCCACCTCCAGCGTCGATACCACCGAGCGCGAGAGAAGCGTGCCATGCGCAGTCCTTTCAAAAGAGAAAAATGCCAGCAGCTGCTCAACGCTACCCATCTCAGTCGTACTCCCAGTCTTCATCGTCTCAATCGTCTTCATCTTCCCCAAGCAAAAGAAAACGAACCGATTGGGATGCAGTCATCAGGTTGTTAAGCCCCCCAGGAATGTAAAATAGTTTTCACGAAAAGCGCTTGTAAATTAAAATTGTCTAAATTTAACTGGAAACAAGACAAAAAAGAACTTTTCTCAGCGAAAGTGGCAAAAAGATAAATATACGATATGTCAAGGGTAAGAAAAACAAATAAAAATTTAATTGTGAGAATATATTAATTTTTACGGGCGGGGTGTATTTATCAGAATTTCTCTCTCTTTTCTACTCTCTGATTTTAGATTTGAATTAACTGTGAATATTATTAAACCAGATCCTCAACCAAGCAGATCCAGAAATCTTACAAATCAATCAAGTCATTGCTTAAAAAATAAGGACTCGAAAGCAATGGACAATCAAGCCTCTCATACAATCATACTTCACAATTATCTGAAGAAGTCGACTACGGGACACCGGATATATGTTCTGAATGGGAAGATTATGATTGGGACGAAGACCGAAAAATTACTTTTATACTGTCCATTCACTGAATTTAACTTCTTTTTTAGGAAGATAATTTATGAAGAATTCAAATATAGGTTATCTTATTTAATAGGTTATTATATTTGATATATGATATTGGAGTGTCTTAAAACTTACTACATAACTTGTTTTTTTTTTAATGCTAAGGATTCTTATCATATACATACGAAATAACCTCATTTGCAACTAGCATGTTTTCCAGCACCATGACTTCTCCAATGTTCTTAAAATCTACAACGTCAGAATCCGCCTTGTGGGTTCGCTGATTAACGACGCAAAGTTTCTTCCCGCCTTCGCGTTTGTCTTCACCATTGTATGGTAGGTAGCTTCTCATCTCTCGGGCTCGTTTAGTGTCACACTCGCACCCCAAAACGACAAAACAGTCCGCATTAGTGACCTTCCCAAAAGCGTTGGCGTAGTTTGGCTCAAGCGTCACAGGCAACGTTTCCAATTTTCTTAAAATGGCTTGCAAAAATGAAGACAGTGTGTCACCTTCCTGTCTTCTTACAATCGTTGGCGAGCTTAGGTTCTCGTCTTCACCGTGCTCAATTACGACCATGCCCCCACTTGAAACGAGCACAGCGTTTAATGCCGCTACGACAACCAACGGTAGCTTTGAAGGTTTGCCCATGTACCCAGAATTGTCCACCGACCGTTTTGTAAAATCTCGATTCATGTTCGTAGATTCTGTTGCCACAGTGCTAGTGACCTTCTTTGGAGCCGAGTCGATCGAAAGGAGCCGAAGCACAGGTCGGCCCTGCCCGTCCATGTTTTTTCTATCAACAATCATGGCGCCAGCAACGACTGTAGTGCCTTCACTTTTTAGGGAAGAAGCTGCAATCATTGCAAGCCCCCCCGGCCCTCTCCCTGTTCTCTTTCCGTCTGCTACAAAGATAGACGCATCGCTACAGCATTCTGAAATAGGTTGCCTAGTGTAATTGTGCACTGTCAAAACTACATATTTGATGTTTTTCGGCAACTTTGAAAATTGAATGCGAATATTTTCTCGGGCCCCTTTTGGATACGGAGCTGTCAGTATATCTCCTGAGTGCTTCATCCCAGTAGGATTCATGTTTTGAAAATTGCAGACCCCGCTGGGTTCCCATTTGTCATCGTACATGGTACAACTGAGGTCAAGGTCGACCCCTGGGCCGTTTTTCTTCTCGCACCACGAAATCCCAAGAATGAGCTCCAAACCGTCTTCTTCGGAGATACCAGTTTTGGAGTCAGTGTTCTCACCACCTTCCAAAAGTTGATTGATACAGACTACTTCGCCACGCCACATTGAAACCTTTGAGTACGGGGGCTCAATCGGAGGAAGGCCCGACCTGATAACGTTATCGTGCAATTCTGGAGTCAAAGATATAAGGGGTATTACCTTCTTTGTGTCCAGGGCCAGAGACTGGCGGGTGGCCGCCAAGAGGCATTCAATATCGTTCATAACAAAAGCCAAGTACTCTTGTACCGAAGATTCGTTGAAGCCTTTCGAGACCACTTTGTATTTACGAGCGGCGTACACCTGGCCTTTCAAATCGGTATAAGCACGCAAAGGCATTTCAACAAAGATTTCATCTTCTCCAATGGGGTTCGAACTCTGAACCAACTTCAACTTCTCCGACGGGGGAACCATATTAGCTGAGCTGGAGGAAGAGTTGGCCCAAGCAGAGACGCAATCAAGAATGCAAGATTGAATGAGTCCAGCAACTTCTCGGATAAAGTCGTTCGTGAAATCGTTTTCAATCAAGTGTTTTATTTTCATCAGATGAATCAAATCAATTTTTTGTTCCTTTTGCGAAGCCCTTTTCTTTACCACGTAGTCCTTCACCACAGAGACTGGGAAATTCAGCAAGATAAGGTTGCGAATATTCATATAAACTTGGGACTCCGATAGAATTTTCTCTTCGAACATCATTGTCCACGTTTCCTTCGTATTTCCTCTCATCGACAACAAATTCGTGACTGTCACTCGATCAGGCTTGGGCAATCTTTTGCGGGACAAACTGCTTTGAAAGGTAGGCTGCAACCACGCAGGGTCCTTTGCTTTGAAGATACTGCCAGCGGCATCGCATAGCGCTTTTAACGGAGCGACTACCCTTTCACGCCACAGCGACGTTTCGAATTCCTCCTCATTCTTGGGGTACTTTTCTTCCATAAGCATCAGGACAAACAGGTACATTTTCTGCATGTCCTTTAATTCGTTGCTAGTAACTTTTCCCTTGCTCAGCCCATCTTCTGAAAATCTTTTGGAGGAAAGCATAGAGCGAATGTGGATCGAGTGATAAATGGTTTTCCAGAGACCTCGAGAGGTAAACGTGCCAAATAGCTGGAGGGGACTCAGCTTTGCCAACGCTCCAACAAGCACCCTTCGCGTGCTCTTTGGAATGGAGCGCTTATGGGGAAATACCCACGGTTTCACTCGTAGTTGTTCCACGGTCAGGCCGTTCAGAGTTGCTACCGTGTGCCCAATGCTGTCTACCGTCGGCAAGAGCGTGCGTGTGTCGACAATTTTCTTGGAGCCAATGTGGTCCACTACTTGTTGTCGATAAGAGCCGTCCGGCAAGAGCTCCATGAATACCTTGGGGGACATCATCATGGCGCATAAAATGGAGCAAAATACTTTGTTCAGGGACTCAAACGTAGCCACTTTGTCAACAATGTCTTGCGGGCACAGCGAATTCTCCGCTTCAGCAGAAGGGGCGCCCTCGCTTTCTTGCTTTGGCAAGCTGAGTTGAATCAGTGAAATCACACAAACAGTCATATCTTTGACATTGGAAAGGGTGGGAACAGCTCGGGTAGCAAAATGCTTCTTTAGTTTGTCCCAAAAATAGCTTTCGGTCTCTTCTGCGTTTGTATGGGCAACGATTGAGGTCCACTGGGAGTTGTCGGGGGGGGTTTCCAATACTCCTTTCATTACTTTGCGTGTCCAGTGTCCATGCTTCAAGGCTTGGAAAATTTTTGCAGACAAGAGAAATAGAGAAAAATTGTCCTGCAGATCCCCGGGGTTCATAATTTCATGACGAACCTCTGCGAGCCACAGGGGCGATGTGTCCATTAGCAACGTGGCTTCCGAACAGGTTGTTTTCAGGGCTAAACACGAGCGTAGATCAAGCACTGAGAAGGACTTGCCCAACTTATTCTTTTGTACCTTAATCGCCGCGTACGCCAAGTCAACAGCGACCAAGTTCAGCCAGTGAAAGAACGCCTTATTTTGCACGCTAGCACTCAAACTTCTCGGGCGTTTTGCGTATAGGGACATTTTTGCAACCCCAGCCTCTGAAGCAGCAGGCTCGGTCGGTTGTACCCTTAAAGCCGCTTTGAAAAACTCTGTGGACAAAACGACAGGCATGGTAGTGATTGTAGTAATTTCTGGGCACAGTTCGTTGTGTTGAAATGAATGATTTCGCAAATAAATAAATGATATAAATACATACAGCACATTTCTTTCTATCTTCATTATAGTCTGTACATTCATTTTAGATGATTTTTTTAATGTTGTTTGAAGTAAAGGAACGGGTTCTGGTTTGACACGGTAGGAAGGAGGTTGGTGGGTGGGTGGTGCTGGGGGGAATTATATATTCTTCTTCTTCTTCTTCTTCTTCTTCTTCTTCTTCTTCTTCTTCTTCTTCTTCTTCTTCTTCTTCTTCTTTTTTTTCTTCTTTTTTTTTTCGATTTATATCTCGTACCTAACTTCATCTTCAAGTCGATTCCAAAAAATCCTAATATAATAGTGTCTAAGTATAAATTTGAATAGGAAAATACAACATAATTTATATAAAGATATAATATAAATAATATATTTATATAGTAATGTATATTATTTTTCTACTGTATTTAAATAGACTATAATAAATATACCTTGGATTTTTTTTATTTTTGCGGTGAAATACGCGTAGTGCTGGGTCCTGGTGGACCGACACTTGTGAAAAAACAAAAGATCGTAATTTTTTCTTTTTTCTTTCTACCTGCATATATATTTAATTATACTTCTTGTGCGTGTCTTTCTGCTGTGGTATAATAGTCTAATATTAGATACCTGTTTTTTGGGTATTCAAAAGAATTATTCGAGAAGAAGAAGAAGAAGAAAAAAAGAAGAATCTTCTTGAGGTGTTGATGAAATAAATGACCCAACATTACATTGCACAGCATTGTTATTTGTTTATCAAAAAAAAAGTAAAATAATATGTCATCATCATCATATTCACGTTGTGTTCTTAGTTACCACCTTCTTCTAAAAAGAACTACCAAACATGGAAGTCACTAACTTCTGATGTGATCATTTCATTGTATATAGGAATTCTGTTAGGAAAAAGAACAGGAAACAAAGTATTAGACAAAACGATTTCTTCTGCAAACAAGCATATCGAACGACTAAAAATTTTAAATCACGACCAAATATTATTTCAGCTGTTACATTTCTTGTACCAGGCACATCAGTTGACGAGAAGACACACCCACACTTTAAGACCAATCATGAACTCCGGACATGCCCCAGCTGAACGCGCTGGAGGAAAACGTGTTGCGAAAGGAATTTCGCACGCAAAGACTCAAGGGCAGCCACAAGCTGCCAATATATTGATTGCGGCAGCAAATAACGATGGTACAGTTGTTACGGACGAACCTGACATTGGAATGGATTCAAAGAAACAAATCAGCTCTGGGGTCAAACAAACCTATGAGAAGCCACAGGCCAGCCGTCAGCAAAAGCAAGGTAAATCCATCAACAAAGACCTTCGACGCAACGGTAAGTTGGGACAACCTCAAGGGCGAGTTAAGCACGGCAGCGGACAGTAAATTCGTCAAAATTTGTCTTAGATGCTGTGGTAATTTATCACGAGAGGATGGAGCCAGATGAACTCCAAATGTAGTGTTGTCGTGGAAGAAGCAATTTTAGAGAAAAATGGTTTGTCTACACATAAATTTGCTCCCCCCACCCCTTAGAGTGTAAAAAGAAAAATCTCTGTTTCAAGCATAGTAATATATACTCTAAATCACCTTTAAACATAATTGTTTGTAAAAATGTTCAAAAAACATCTCTCTTGCTCGGGAAGAAGAAGAAGAGAACAAGAAATTTTACTATATTGGTACTTCAAGTTGATCTTTCGTTTGATGAACTTTGAACGTTGTGTTTTTAATTAAAATAGCTATTTTTTATTATTTATTCTTCCCCATTCCCCATCATCATGTGACACATGTGATCTTCTTCTACCAAATTAGAGTTAGCTTCAGGGTTATATTGGAGTTGGTTGATTGAGATTATTATACTACCGGTATACAGGTGTCAAAAACAATTTCAGAAAAGTATATAGGCACACAGCATATCTTCCTTCTTTCATCGATCATTTTTTTTCCCCTTCATTTTAAAATTTGTTTTGGTTTTTTGTTGTTTGTTTGTTTGTAGTATTTATTAGATATAAAATAATTAATACATTCACAAGATCTAATAGAAGGCAATAGTATTGGCTAGAAGACTATTATACGATAAATATTTAAAAAAAAAATAATCTGAAAAACTAACAACATATAATACAAGTACAACAAAAAACTGATGATTTTTGGAAAAAAAAACGGGTACTCTTGCTGTGTCTATATTAATAAAATGAATCTTGAGAGGAAAAAGCAACAACCAAAAAAATAACAATAGGAAAATGGCACTGAACTGTAAAAGTTTCTTGTTATATGTTTCGTTTCCACATAATGGTCTTCGGAAGGGATAAATTCTATAGCAAGCAACCTACCTTGACATTACTCAAAGTTCACGCATCGGAAATTCTCGAATAAATCATCTTAGGTTTTATTAATTAACTTACATACACTCTCCAGGAAACGGAAACAATGAAAAGTCGTTCACGGTGCGCAAGAGGCAACGGGTCGAGTTGGGCGCCGATGGTGTCAGGGGCCATTTCCGGCTCTATTTTGTCTTTTATTGGTCACCCATTGGACACGGTGAAGGTGCGCATGCAAGCGAACAGCAATGTGTACGCATCCACTCAACAGTGCGTACGGTCGATAGTGAAAAAGGAAGGGTTTAAAATCTTTTACAGTGGCTTTACGCCAGCTCTCTTTGGTGCAGTGTCCACGTCGGCGATTAGGTTTGGAATACAGAGCAAGTTGAACACGCAGGTCGGCAGTATTTTTTGCAAAGGGTTAAGCTGCTGTTCGTTTGAACAACTTCCCATATCATACCGCATTGCGTCTGAAGCACTAGGCGGGGCCGCCGTGGGCGTGATTCTTCCCCTTTTGACGACTCCTTTGGAACTTTTAAAGTGCAAAAAGCAAACGGCCAGCAAACCTCGAGGTCTCCTTTCGGTGAGCCGGTCCATGATTGCCCAAGGGGGCATCAAAGCGATGTGGACAGGCCATGCTCTCACAATGACGCGCTCTACTCTTGGTAACTGCTTGTTGTTCGGTTCGTACCCAATGTGGAAATTTCTATTGTCCTCCGGCTCAGACTGTAGCCGACAGCAGTCCTACTCGTACCTTAGCGCTTGTGGTATATTGAGCGGATGGACCAGCTGCTTGCTCACTTACCCCATCGACAGTGCGAAAGCCAGGGTACAAGTGCGCTCAAACGGTAAATTTTGCACTTCACAGGGAATGAGAGGTATGATAGTAGAACTTGCTTGCGAGAGGGCGCTTTACCGGGGACTCTCCACCGTTTTGGTAAGAGCGATTCCTATACACGCACTTTATCTGCCGACCTTTGACTACCTGCTTCAATTCTTTGAAGGAGTTGAACGGTAGCAAAAAAATACGACCAGGGCCCTATGCTATCCTATTACCTTGGTATTATATTTTGTTTCAAAAATTAAGTACAAAAGTATTGTGATGCTATTGCTTGTCTTTTTTTATCAAGACGCAAAAATACAGGCACAGAGTGAGGACTAACTTCCCGTGAAGATCGTATAAATCAAGATTTTTATATACTAGTGATAGGGGCATAGTACGGTTACGACCCCGGTAGTATTAGGGAGGGGGAAGAAGCGCGAAGAAAAGAAGAGAAGAAGAAAAGAAAGAAAGAGAACGAAGAAGTTGGTCCGATGATGGTCGACGAGGTCGATCTGACGAGACGACTTTTTGTATTTTGATAGAGACAAATAAATAACCAGAAGAACCAGGCGATAAGTTATTTTTTCTCAGACATCTATAGACGATGTGAAGAAAAAGATTCTTGACACTTATTGCCGACGAGAAATATAAGAAGTAGAAAGTAGTTTCATTTTATTACACCCACTTCCACCACCACATGTTTTCGTTCACTCAGCTACTGGTATTGAGTAGTTGTGTAGCCGCCGCCCTGGCGTCCAGTTCTAGCACAGAATCAGCTGCAACGGTATATTTGAGAGGCGAGAGTACTTGGTCCGTGGCCAAAGGCTTTGATCCAAAAGGGGTCGCTTGGGGAACGTTTCAAGATGGGCTGCAGTCCACGGGATGGGGCGTGTTAAATATCGAAACGAACCCTGTGTTTTCGGACCAAAACCAAGCTTTCGCAGCTGGCGTGGCCGAAGGTTTCCTTACATCGGAACAAATACACAATACGTTTCTTAACTTGGCACCAAACGTTTTCGGCAACACGTCCGCGCCATCATCTGCTGTTCAAGCCTTTCTGAACGACCAGGAAGCGTTTCTGGTAAAGTCCGTTGAGGAAGCGAAAGGTACCGATCCTTTCTGGAGGCAAGCAAACTATGTTTACCAGCAGTACCTCGGTTTAGCGTTTGGATATGAAGAAGCGGTTGAAAGAGGTGCAGCAAAGAGCCTTCCTTCGTTTGCCTTTCAAATGCTGAATGGCGTCGGCGACTTGTTTGATATAATTCCAGCATGCGATGAAGAAAAACGTATAGATTGGATGCATTTGAATCAAACAGAGGCAGAGGATTTGCACCAAAAACAAGGTCATTGCTCCGGGTTGATTAAAGTAACTGGTGACATGTCTGACCTTTTTATGGCTCACTCGAGTTGGTACACATACTCAAATATGAACAGAATATTCAAGCATTACAACTTGCAGTTCAAAGACGAATCTACAAAATCCCGAAAAATCTCGTTTAGCTCCTACCCTGGCTTTTTAGAAAGTCTGGACGACTTCTATCTTCTAGAAAGCGGACTAACCTGGACGCAAACGTCCAATGGGGTCATTGATCATTCAATTTACAAGAACGTCGTTCCACAGAGTTTGTTAGCATGGCAGCGGGTTCGGATTGCTTCTGCCATGAGTGGTACTGGGGAGGAATGGTACGAAAATTTTCGTCGCTACCACTCAGGAACATATGCAAACCAGTACATGGTTGTTAACATGAACCTTTTCGAACCGGAGAAGCCATTAGTAAATGGCACTTTGTGGGTGGTTGAAGAGGCACCAGGTATCATTGTTGGGGCAGACATGACGGAGCAGATCAGAATGGGCTATTGGGGTTCTTTTAATGTGCCCTTTTTCGAATCAGTGTACGATTGGATGGGGTATCCAGCGATGCGGCAGAAGTTTGGAAACTATTTCACCCATGATTTATGCCCTCGCGCACAAATCTTCAGGCGAGACCAAGGAAAAGTGGTCGATTTAGACTCCTTGAAGTTGCAAATGCGTTACAACAACTTCAAAAATGATCCGTACTCCATTGATACCACTGGCAACCCTAACCCGATGTATGCAATATGCAGCAGAGGAGACTTGAAGCCGACAAATCCGTCCGCGGGAGGCTGCTATGACACCAAGGTTACATCGTATAAAAACGGTGCAAAAGATCTTCGAGCCCAGGCTTTGAATGGACCAACAAGTAAGTACAGCGGAGGTGAGCTACCCCCTTTTGAGTTCACCGGACCTTTCAACAAAAACCAACACTTCGGTTTGCCGACCAAATTTGACTTCGACTTTATTTCGGTGGAGCCACAAAGTCCGAAGAAAGATTACGAGTAAGTTTTATTTTTAGCATTAACACTCAAGGGTTACATTGATGAGAGAAGAAATTTCATTCCTTTACAAAATGCGATGCGATTTGAAGAGATAAAAATTAGTTTTTATTTTTATCTTATTCCTTGTCTAAACTTTTCTTTTAAATTAGTTAAATAACAGCCAATTTTCTTGCTTTTATTTAAATTAGTATGATACATTAAATTTAATTACTTAGAAAAAACAAAAAATTGGCTGTGTTATTAGAGTGTGCCAAAAATTTACAACAACGTCCCCCACGCAATACTGATCATTAACACAACGGCTGAAGTCCATAGGATTCGGGACGAGTGTCTCCCGCAGGACTTCATCGCGTACGACTTCCAGCTACTTCCATCGCCAGAAGCGTATGCATAATTATTTGAGTTCCGTTGATTAGGTGAGCCTTCCATTGAGCTCGTCCATTGCACATTCGCGGCCCAGTCCAACGCTTGCTTCAACGAGCCATATTTTTCTCTGCACCCACTAAGAAAACCGGTTTTTATCGCCACCTTATTTTTCTCTTTCCAATCTTTTTTGTACCACAACAACTCTGCAGACACACGAATTCTTGAATACTTTGCACCCTCACAGATAATTGCTATTTCGATTTTCGCATCAAAGAGGTCCCGCAACGGTAAATCCGCAGTCATGTTCGATATTTCAACTATGCACACACCTTCCTGATCTGCCTTTACGTACTGCACTTCCACGGTCTGACTCTGAGAAACGGCGCGACCCTCTGGTAGCAGGAAGGTGATGCTGCGAGACATGCCTTTGATATTTCCAGGAACGTGTTTTTCATATTTGCTTGGGGTCTTCCCAGTGTTTGTGACTCCGTTCCCGTGCTCCCATGACCCCAAATTTATGTGCCGGTAGGACAGCAAGTTGTAGAATGAGAGCAGAAAGGAGCTATCGTTAGAAAACAGATACCGTTTCAGCCGCGGGAACGGGGTGTCGACAACAATGTCCAAAATAGGATCTGTCAACCCGCTTGGCACCTTGTTAGAAATCTTAATCTTTTTTACGTCCTCATTCTCTTTGTGCACAATTTTGATCTCATCGTTCCAATTGTTGGCACTGTTCCAGGTCCCAGAAGGCGTTTTCGATGGGACCAAGTACAACGCTGCTCGCAAACTACCATTTCTCACCAAATGAGACTTCCCTGCATACGTACGAATGTAGATCGGAAAATCTTGCACTACCTCGCTCCCGGAAACGTTGTGATCGTCATTGGCTAAACCGTTGATTTCATCGTCTTCAAATTCTTGAATCACATGGCTTTCTGCACTTCCAATCAGGCGCGGCAACTCCTCGAGCGTAAATCGCGCAGTGGTACCGAGAATTCGAGCATTCTTGTCCCACTCTGCAGCCCAATTGTCGCGCATTACAACTTCAAGCTCAATTTGACCTTGGCGAATGTCTTCGTGAAGCAAATGGCTCATTCGCAGAACGCCTTTGTCGTTTTTCCATTTCCCATTTTTTCTCAATATCCATTGCGACTCCAGTTCGGCGCACTGGCTTTTGCTCCAACGAACCCGCGCAATGACTCTGTTTTTCCATTGCATCCCTGGAAGCAGAAGGGCACTCGCGATTTTTAAATCTTCGCATTCGTGTTCCAGGTGAACTTTGTGCAGACTTTTTAGCCGAATAACCAGGTCCCACAAACCAGAGGATGCCGCAGCAGCTAAAGCTCCCTGTTGACCCATTTCTTCGTGGGACAGGACGCACCCAAACGTTTCCCGCATTGCTTGTCTCATTAACATGGGGTCGCTTTGAAAATACTTTTTTCCCGCAGACGACCGAATTTTTAGGTGGGGGTTGAAGTTGAAGTCTGTCGCATATGTAGTAATAAGTAACGAGCCCGTTACTTTGGATTTCATGCTCCTCTGAAGCAATTTAGACCAATGCGAAGGAGGGCAGGAGTCTTTGGTGGCGTATCCATTCGTGTCGGTGTCCTTTACCAAAGGCACTTTTACCACACCATTACTCGCAATAAAGACGGAGACTTGTCCCAAAAATGCACTCTTGTTTACCTGACTGTCCCATACGCTGATTCGCAACAGCGACGTGCGTTCTTCTCGCTCTACCATACCAAACGTGAAATGCTCTTCCCACGTTGGGTTTAACTCCTTAGTAACAACCTTTGTTTCTGCCCGCTGCCTTCCAAATTCCAAACGGACGAATGGCGAAGACGTTCCATCTCTCGATTTTCCTAAAAGATCACGGGCACAGTGCACAACTACATGAACGTGCTTGTCCGCAATCAAGGCGTCATTGAACCGATAAAGGGCCTTAGACGACGCAATAAATCTATCTTTAGGGTGCACGGACTTCTCATCTCTAGCTATAAATGTTCTTTGTGTCTTTTTCCCAAGCGATATCTTTGGCATAACTCCGCTAAATACGCGAAAGATCATTTTTTCTCGGAGCATCCAGTTCAAAATATCTAATGCCCACTCTCTCTTGTCCACCTGGTTATCGTTACTATTTTGATCGTCGGATAAAGAGCCTTCAGAGTTGATTGCCGTGCCATACTGATCCTCGATTTCTTGCGAACCTTTTATCCAAATAAAAGCTTCTTTTCCTCGAAAAACAGAAGTATACGTTGGCCATAAAATATGTGGGCGCACGTCGCGACAAGATATTTCTTGACTCATCCTGAGCCCCATCTCCCTCAAGTTCTCATACGGGCACGACTTGCTAATAGGCGAGAAGCTCGTTTTGGATATGGAGAACGAACGGCTTGTACGAGTTACCGGACTTTTAATGCCCAAGCCAAGTTCCTTGCCCGAATTCCTGCTGCTGGGGCGCGAACTTCCACTGGAGGACGTCTGAACAGGAGAGGTTACCGTGTCCCTTAAAGGCTCCATTATGTCGCCGGCAGACGCCCTTCTTTGCCGCCGCGACAACGAGGGGGAGGGTCTTTTCTTCTGGCCACTCATGCACTTTGTATCCGATTTTCCTATTGCACCGCAGTCTCTTGCTCCTTTGACTCTTTCGCACTTGGTAAGTCGTAAAAAATAACTCGCGTATACGAATATGTTGAACGTTTCGAAAGCAAATGCAAACTGCAACAATTATTGCTCGTCGAAAGTATACGTCATAGCTATAATAATGTACTCCTCTGTCCGCAGTCCGCACGCAGCCGAGTCCAATTTTCTAGTCCATAGAATATTACTTCTTGGATCTTGGATGATGGTGTGTGTTGTAGTATAAAAAATTATTAAACACATATAATAGTCTATAGTCTAAATATTCTTCTAGCTGCCTCCTCCCTGCCTCCCTCTGCCTTCTTCTTCTCTTTCTTCTTCTTCTTCTTCTTCTT
>LT642416.1:0-18863 GCA_900128585.1 Stramenopiles sp. TOSAG23-3 | reverse complement strand
TTGTAGAACATCTGTCTATCATGGCCTTTTACTTAAAAAAAACCAACGACGGTCGTCCTTTTATTTTTTAACAAAAATGTCCAAAGTACATGGAATTGCACCAACATTTTTAACAACAGCAAATAGATTTTTTGTTCTACTATAAGTACGCTACTAATAGTACATAAGGGGAAACAGCAGGTCTTATAATATGTGTGTCCGGCTGCTCGGCTGCTCTCATTATTATTTTTTTTTTTTGTACAACATTCATTATTAAATTTTTTTAAATGATGTCCGCGATTTCCCAATTCCCAATTGGCCAAACGCACCAACGTACAACAGCTTCTCGTACGGATTGAGAATTATTTAAATGCAAGTTGAGTGAAAAAGGTTTGTTAACGCATAGAGAGTGTTGTTGCAGAGCGTATAGTTTCGTCCGGAGCGGTACCCGAGCACAGACAACAGGATAGACCGCAGGAGGAGGAGTTCTTGACAAGCAATTCTTCCAGAAAAATTTCAGCCCACCCATGGCTTCTTTCACGCTGGACACCTCTCGAGAGCGTGCCGATACAGAGATTATAGTAGACAGTGACGATGATGCCGGGCTCAGTAGCCCTCGGAGTGCTCGTGGGACTGCCACGTCTATTGACTCCATATACGAGAGCGATTACCAGAGCAATTTGGACGAGGACGAATTCATGGACGCTAGGCAGCACTCCCCGAGTATGGACGAGTCCGGCGTGGGCGTAGGGTCGAGGCTCCGCCACTCTGTAGACGATTTGTCGGGTTTGATGGACAGTTCGCTCCTAGGGGCGATGTCAGTGGCCGAAACCACGCCAGAGATGAACGCAGAAGCGGAAGCGAAACCAGTGGCGCCAAATTTAGTCACCGCCCCTGAGCCGGTCCAAACGGAGGACACCACCACAATAGAAGCAGTCAAGCCGCGGCAACGGAACGAGTCCGATTTGTTGCGGGAAGAGGTTCTGCCAGAAGGGCAATTTTATCTTACAAAGATAAACGATGAGGGCGAAAAGTACAGGATTTTAGTGCACACCAATGATAATGGGGACATAGTCCCATTGGACAAAACAAATCAAGCGGGGGACAGCGACCATTTGAAAAGGGATGAGGCGGAAGACCGTGACGCCGCCCCCGTGGACGCGGTTCGTGGCGGCGGCCACTCTCGGGCAGACACGGCCGAGGACGTGCTTGGAAACGTCGACGAGATTGTTAGGCAAATCAACGAGAACAAAGACGGTTTTGCGGCCTTTTCGAGAAATATGACCAAGGACGGAAGCAGGCCAAACGGCTCTCAGGCTGCCTCGAAGCCCTCCGCCGTTGGCGGGCACGGTACCGACCGCGCCGCGCGCAGCGGCTTGTGGAGCCGCCTCCGGCGGAAAAGCGCGTACCACTCCGACCTTGACGCTAACGTGACGCCTGTAAAAATGTACAAGAGGAAAGCAGCAGAGTATACTGGGTTGTACCTGCGCCAAGAGTTGCGTGGTCACAAAGGCTATTTATTTACTATGCAGTTGAGCGAACCGGACTTGAACGACAAAATTGTGAGGCCGCTGTACCTGGCCACAGCGGGGCAGGACAAAAAAATTTGTATTTGGGAAATAGCCAACGACGGTGCCGAAAGCGCAGGGAAGGTTTTACCGGAGCAGGCAAGCGCCAGTGCCACTGCGGAGTCCAGGGTGTACCCGAAGCCCCACCCGAGCGAAAAGCCAGCCTTCAAAGCAAAACCTTTTCGCGTATTCGAGGGGCACGAGCAGTGGGTTTGCTCCCTGGCCTGGAACAAAGGCTTTCTCCTCTCAGCAAGCCTTGACAGAACTGTTCGGTTGTGGCACGTGGACAAAAAGAAGTGCCTGCAGAAATACCCACATCCCAGTGCAGTCACTTGCGTTGCGTTCCACCCCACCAACGTCGGTCGCTTCGTTACTGGATGCTCCGATTGCAAGATCCGGGTCTATAACATTACAAAAAATCGTGTAGTTCAGTTCCAGCAAACCCCCCACAAGATAAGCGCGATTTCGTACTCGCCGGACGGGAAGCTGGTCGTGGTAGGGCTGTACAACGGTGCCTGTATTTTCTACATTGAGAATAATCTGCACTTCCACACGCAAATCGAATGCCGCAACCGAAGAAACAAACTGAAAAGTGGCGTTGGCAAGAAGGTGACAGGGTTCTCTTGGAGAAAAGACGGCCAAGAGCTGCTCGTAACCACGAGTGACTCGAGAGTTCGCTTGTACCGTATACGGGACTACAACCCGTTGATGAAGTTGAAAGGTGCAAAAGTTGAGCAGACATTGATCATAACCTCGTTCAACGAGAGTGGAACGAAAGTAATCGGGGGCAGCGAGGACGGGAGAGTCGTAATTTGGTTTACCGACGACAGTAGCAAGAAAGGCAAGCGGTCCTTCGATTTTAACCGATTCAGCAACAAGAACTACGCCTACGAAAGCTTCGTGGGAACCGATTCGGTTTCCTTTTGTGCCATGTTTGGACCGTCCCTGATGGCTGAACAGATCGGGAGAACGGAGAGTGGCGTTCTGCTTCGCGACACAAAATCAAACGAAGGCACAACGAACGTCACCAACGATTCCAGGTTTGTCCTAGTTGGTGATAGCAAAGGGGTGGTCCGCATTTTTGAACAAAGGGCGCGGGGACTATGAGCTATAAGGAAAGGCCGAGAGATCAGCAGGAGAAGAAGGTTCGGTTCGGATTTCTTCGCAACTCGTTACGTACGCATTTTTACACTGGTTGAGGACATAAGATGTGCGAGAGGGTAGCCGTGTGTATGAATTTTACATATGAATAAAAAAAAACATATATATATATTACGTTCATATTGATAAAAGTTAAAAGAATTAACGAAGTATTTAAGAACTTAAATTTCTGTCCGGTAAAGTTTTACTGATATTAAGAAAATTGTTTTTAATTTTATATTTCATTTTTAAATACGATAAATGAAGCACGTTCAGCACCGAACTGAAAGAAAAGATTTACGAGAAAGACGTGTTAGCGTATACATTTTTGGAAAAGAAGGGTGGAGAGAGCTTTCCAAGCACCAACAAACTAGTAAAGTACAAAAGACTTCAGACTGACGTGCAAATTTGGTTCATCACAGCGTGAACTCTGAATTCAAGTTTCTTAGGTTAGGTTTATTCATCATTAGCCTCGACTTCTAGATACGTGTGCAGGAAGGGGTGGAGATTCAACACCATGGACAATACTTACTCGACAAATCATTCTTGGGACTATTGGGTCACTCAGACCGAGTGCTACGAGTGAGGTTAGTAATTTAATATTTTGCGATGCGTGAAGAGACAAACAAATGTATGGTGGCTTTCCCAGGTTCTTCACATTGACTGAGAAGCGCCAGAATGACCACCAAAAGTTTTTCTACCCGCCCAGTTTAACTCGCGATTATGGGAAATAGTATGCAACGCAAGCTGGTTTGGCGGGGTGGTAAAAAAGAGCATAAAGAGGAGCGTTTGAAGAATCCACTTACCCTGCTGTTCGTTTTCACGTTGCACTTCAGTGCCTCGGCAATTCCGTGCCGCTGTTTGTAGTTCTAAGAGTTTGAAAGAGTTAGATAAAATGTCTTTTGTCATATTTCTTTTGAAGAGGGAGATAATAAAATTGTACGATGGCTTTCCCAGGTTCTTCTCATTGGCTGAAAAGCGCCAGAATGACCACCGACCAAGCTTAACAAAAAACTTTTATTGGTTCTCTTGCATAAAAGCGAAGCACAAGGGATAGTACAGTGAATTGCGTGGCAACTCAAAACCAAATCGTGCATTAGAATATGCTTTTCTTTCGTGGCGGACTGAAAACATGATCACTTCGACAACAAAAGAACGGGGACGCTGATATAAATCAAATAGTAAAACACGGCAGTATTACGATGATGCCAAGTGCCATCGCATACGAATCGGGTGGCTAAAGCCTTCAGATTAATCTACATACAAGTTGGACTACCTGCAAATCAAGAAGGGGAATCCATAAGTTTCGTCATCTTCGTCTATTCGTGTTTTGACTAAGTTTTCAGCTCATACACACCTCATTCAAGTCGATAGTCGCCATGGTAATTAGTACGACGGGTAAACGGCTATGTTTTGCTATAATATAATCAGCGGTGCATCACGAACAGGGAGGGAGGGAGGGAGAGAGAGAAGAGGGGGTCGACGCGCTCGAACCGGAAAGCTTTGCGCAAATGTTCAGACAATCGTATATACGTTCATTGATATGCAGTCGCCTACATAACATCGTACAAGAGGTGTCAGAAATACGATAATCATCAGGACAAGTTGCGTTTCCTTCCGAACCAGCACACGGCAATGCTTCTGCAAGATCGGCATGGTTATAGGTGAGTTCATGCTAGTTTTAGTAGCGATCGTAAACACGGACCAATAGTTTTCTTCATATCTTGATTGTTGTGCAAAGCGTTTGTGCAGCTTCGGGGAACGGTTGCTTCCAGTTCTCGGCTCGGGGTCAGTACAAAAATTCCTCAGATCGGATCTTGGTGTAGAACATATTCAAATAATTTTCACGCCCAGGCATGACCCCAGACTCAATAGAACGAAAGTATAAATATCTATCATCGGAACTAGTGCAAAGACGAGCAAGGGATAGATGCGGTTGAGAGATTTCGATCGATTCACTTACCTTTGTCGCTTTCATCTTTTTATTGGTACCGACATTGGCACACGTGCTACGTACATAAAAATGCGATGGTTCTTGTTAGATACTTGGACCTTGATGGTTGTGAGAGAAAGAGGGTTGCGGCAAAATTTCGTTGGGAAACTAGTGAAACTCATCATCCATCAAAGCTTCGGCGTACCTAGAGGCCTTCGAACTCCCCTTTGGCACTAGCATCCTTAACTGTAGCTCTTCGCATTGTCCATGGCAACTATTCATCCATTTTGTGGTAAGATAGTCGTGGCAGAGGACCTGCGGGAAAGAAAGACGTGGGTTTTTTAAGGCTGTACTTACGGCTGGTCGCATACTACGCAAAAAAAAATTGTCTGTGTTAGGCGCCGAGGGTAAAATTTTTTGCAAAGTTTGAAAACGAGAAAATTATGTACGATGGCTTTCCCAGGTTCATCTCATACGCTCCATAACGGAACTGAAAAGCACCAGAGTGACCACCAAGAAGTTCATTTGGCACGAGTGCAAAGCGCAAGAGTGAAACCTTCTGCCACAAAACGCGATCTGTCGTGCATGATCTGCCACAATGACGTTCCCAGAAATTATACGTGTATGTAGAATCAGAGATTATGGATTAAAAGAGCAGTTCTTTTCACGTTTGCCACGGTAATTACCCCGTGACTCAATTGACGCGCATGAAAAATATTCATCATATCAAGCAATACACATTTCTTTTTCGGAATCCATTCTGGGCAATTGCGTTTCTTCGAGAGGTGGGGACTTGTAGACATGAAAGCAAAGGCAAACTTACAGCACACATTCACAAACAGCAAACTCTGCTGCCGGGTTCTCCTCCCTCGAGGGGCTACAGGCGCAAGGCAAGTACGGCGCGATTATGTTAGCAAAGTGCAATTCGCAGTGGATAAATCGAGAGGGGCAAGAAGGAAAACTTGAAAAAATGTCGTGGCCAGTAAGACCATGAAGCCGTGGAATTCAGCTGCAAGGTGAGTATGATAAAGGCTCCTTTTTTGTACGTGTCATGTATGCCAAACCTTAGTAGAGAAAGCTGTAAAGCAAGGAAAGTGATGCACGATTACCATTAAGTACAGGGCAGAGGTCCATGAAGCTACTTACGGTCTCAGGAAGCCCCTTCGGCAGATCCTGCCAGTGTCCTTTCGGGAGCATTCCCGGAAGGTTCCTTTAATAGCAAAGCGAACGACGGGTTAGTTGAAACTTGAAACGAGCAATAACGAAAGTTAAAGAAGGGACAGTAATGATGTAGAGACACCATTGGATTGGTCTCCATTATTCTAGAGCCAACCCACCCATAAGTGAACTCGTTGATCTGGTCTTTCTATTGACCGAAAATGCATGAGAAGGTCGAGCACCCTCGGCTTCGATGAAGACGCACGCCCAAGAGACGGGTTTTGAACGTGGTAGTAGAGGACGGAAACGTTTGTCCGCTGCAGACATTTTTGAATCAGGTATTACTATTTATCTCTCATCGATTTCTCTCAGACCCGAAAGATGGTTAATTATAGTGAATTCATCAGCTTTTTCAAAAAAATACCCCAGCGTGCAAACAAGAAAGGCGGCGGGGGAGAAACTCTCTGTTTACTTACGTCAAGCATAGCTGTCCACACCAAGTGTGCGATTTTCTTCTGTTCCACACGGAAGCTGTCATTATTCAACAATTTTTGTGTTAGTTTGTTTTGTACGATACGTGGCAGGCGAGTAAGAGAGGGGAGAAACGACGCAATGTGCAAGCCGCTACCATGAGCAATTTCACAGAAACAAACCATGCAAAAAGCGGCTCACGGAGAGCACACGCTTTTCAACATTAGAGGTGTTCAGAAACTGTCAAACTAAATGCATGCTTGCGTTTGGTCTCGCATGCAAAAAATGATCACTCCGTTGTTGAAAAGTCAATAAGAGTGGAGATACCTCATGCTAAAGAAGAGAATTTAGAGAGGGTAGGATATTCACGGGCCAGGGAAAGACAACCAGAAAAGCTCAGATCATAATTTTTCTTCAATTTAAACCACCAACATATTGCAGTCTCAGATTAAATGGGTATGTGATCATCACCGGATTTCAACAGTTGCGCCCGCCATATCGTCGCAAGGCCCCAAAAATGCGCTGTTGGGTAAAACCTTGTCGCCGCCACTTTGCTTTCGCTCACAGGTTTTTTTTCTTCAGAAAGACTGAAATGGGTATCGTTTCTCCACACGTAACGGACAACCGCCTTTGTGCTATCGCACCTCCAGCAATTGAGCCTACTTTAAGTATGGTGCATGAACTTTATCATCATAAAAAAAAAATCGTGAGGGCAGCGGACAGGTGCCGCAAGCGGTGTGCGTGTGAGGATTGCACGAGCCCCAGGGCTGGGCTCCAATTTTCGTGCGTTGGTTTGACTATGCAAATACACTCTGAATGAGTAGGAGGTGTTGAATCGTCACTGCGTTATGATGTTGCATACGATAGCTAAACAATTATCTTCATTGTGTACCCAAGCGGTAAAGTCAATTCACGGAGAGAGGGGAGCCTAGTTCGAACTCCTTCATTGCATCAAAAGTTTAAAAAATATATGTTATCGTCACTGGCAATGCTCAGGGGATTGACAGATTATATATGCGTACTATCATTTGCAACAATGAAGATTCTGGCGCAAAGGACAATCAATGCTGGAGGGAACGAAACTGAGAACAGGGGGGAGGGGGGCAGTCAGGAAGGGAAAACGGAGGGGGGGGTTCTACACTTACTTTGTTTGCACTTTCGCCGCCCCCAAAGGCGGTGGTCGCCACGGGCGTTTGGCGCCTGCACTTTCGGCACGAGCGAGTACGCCTTGGCCGAAGAGATAAACTCAACGGTACGAGCAGGAGGATGGACCGCATGCCACCTGCCCAAAGCTTGCAAGTCAAAGTTAAGTGCCGTCCAACGGCAAGACTTTGACAAGCCAGCGATGGAAGGCAAGGGACAGCCTTTCAGCACATAAGCGAAAGAAAGTCCCTTCCCACCATTTCGTGCATATAAATGCGACTCTTTTGTTTATGTAAACATCAATAGTAGTAAGGTTATAAATGCGACTCTTTTGTTTATGTAAACATCAATAGTAGTAAGGTTCTTCTGACGCTAATGTTTCACTATTTTCAAAAGAAAGAGAAAAGTGAGCAGGATGCACTTTCACCAAATACATTCTTCTTTCCTTTCTTCAATCCAATTCGGTACGGTTCTACCGTACTACCGTACTTCTTCTTCTTCTTCTTCTTCTTCTTCTTCTTCTTCTTCTACAGCTTTACTACCAACAAACAAAGAACAACAACAAAATTTCTTTCTTTTTTTTTAATTAATAAAATGTACGGTACCCATCATACCATAGGAATCCATAGGTTGAGATAATAAACGAAGCAATTTTAGATACCGGTCACATATTATAACAGGAAAGTACAAGAAAGAATTTGGTTGGTTGGATCTGCTTGCTTGGAACTTGGAAGCTCAGAAACTCAGAAACTTAGCTCAACAAAGCAAGCGCTCTTCTATTCTATCAAAGGTATTTCATTTTTAATAGTCTAATTAGACGCCCTGTTCTCTCTCTTGTTATACCGGTACTAGTCTAGACTACGTAGTTGATTCGATCATTTTTCGCTAAAATATCTTCTATCTTCTAGTCGTCTTATTTATTTATAATTATAAATAGAAATATTATTCATTTTTTAGCATTTATTAGTATAGAAATATTTATACTGATCTCAAGATCTTCTTCTTAAAATAATATAATTATAAATAATAAAATAAATACTGTAGAAATAAGAAAAATATAAAAACAAACAAATTGGTTGGTGGAAGTGTTTTGGAGATTTCATTTAAGGTATATTAATATTAAGGATATTAAGATCAAGTTTTGATAAACACGAGACACTTCTTTTTCTTCTCTTCTAAAAAAAAAAAAAAAAAAAAAAAAAAAGAAAAAAAAGAAGAATATTTTATTAGACTCGTATCTTTTACAGTATGTTTTAAGATGTAAAAATGTAAAATTGTTACGAAGTGTTTGACTGGTGTAGGATGTATTTTAAATAATGAAAATCCAGTCATGATGCAAGGTTAGAGTTTGTGTCATAGGAGGAACGAAACAGTTAGCTTAAAGATGTCAGTTCCAACGACGGTAGTGACGGGTGGGACTCGGGGCATTGGGCTTGCAGCGTGCAGGGTTTTGTTACGGCAGTTGGGTGCGAGTTCTTCGGCGCGCAACCTTGTCGTTGTTGGGAGGGATGAAGCCGCAGGGATGGAGGCTATGAAAGCTTTAAAAAATGAAAAGGGTGGAAGTTTTGAAAACGTGGCCATATCTTTTGAACCGTGTGATGTTGCAGAGGCGGATGAGCTGGAAGGCGCGCTATCACCGTACCATATAGACTGTTTGGTGAACTGCGCCGGCATTGCACAGGACTCTTTGTTGCTGCGAGCAAAGGATGCTCACGTGCAAAGCATGATTCAAACCAACCTCGTTGGTACAATACAAGCGTCGAGAATTGCCGTTAAGAGCATGGTGAAGAACAGGGTGACCCACGGCTCGATAGTCAACGTCGGCAGCATCATTGGATCGCAGGGCAATGTTGGCCAAAGCGTGTACTCCGCGTCGAAGAGTGGCCTCCTTGGGTTTACCCGTTCGTTGGCCAAAGAAGTAGGGCCGCGGAGCATCCGCGTAAATATGATTGAGCCGGGCTACATACACACGGAGATGACTGCTGGAATGGACGTGGATGGCATTATTGGATCGAAGCGAATACCATTGAATCGGTTCGGTGAAGCCGAGGACGTTGCCAACTTGGTTGGGTTTTTGTGCAACTCTTCATTGTCGAGTTACATCACTGGGCAAGTAATCGGGATCGATGGTGGTATGACGGTCTGATGATATGTTGTCCCGACTTAAAGAGTGGGCTTTAGAAAAAAACAAATTATATAGTATGTTTTAAGACTCTCATTTTAAATCGTGGGCTTTAGATAAGGTACGCGCGTGCATGCAGAGTTTGTAGTATTTGTATGCATACGTTTTTCAAAATCAGTTCGATAAGTTCACATATTTTAAGATTAATTTTACTTTGTGTATACATAAAAACTAGAGACTTGATCCTTAAAACATAAGATACTATATATTTTGTTTTTCATAAAATTTGTTTTTTGTATTACGCGCGTGTAAACACTTCGTACTATACACTCCATTACCCGCTCCAGCTTCTGGCATATCTCAGGTTCATAAATTCCGCCACCTCGTCGATGACTTTTAAAGCGAAATCTAAGTTTTCTTTCGTGTGCCCTGCGCTTACACAGAAACGAGCGCGGCTGGATATCACTGGTGTTGCAGGAAAGCCGACGGAAACTACGGCCAGGCCTCTCTTCAAGCACTCTCTCGAGAACGCAGCAATTTTTGTTGGGTTGTACAGCAGTATGGGCATGACCGGGCTATCGTAGTCCCCTAGCACTTGGAGCCCTAGTTTCGTCAGCCCATCGCGAAAGTAGTTGGAATTGTCTTTCAGCGCCTTAATTTTCTTCTGGCCAACCTTCTCGTGCATGATGATTTCGAGGGCCCGGATGATCTGTTTGCAGATGGCAGGGGCCATGGACATTCCGTAGACGCTCCCGCCAGCGTTCTCCCGCAAGTGATTGATCAAATCTTTCGAGCCGACAATGTATCCGCCCATGCCGCCAAACGATTTTGTAAATGTTCCCATCATTATGTCGATGTCGGCCGTGTCTACCCCTGCGTGCTCCGTGATCCCACGCCCAGTCGGTCCCATCGCCCCGATGCTGTGCGCTTCGTCCAAGTAGACGTACGCGCGGTACTTTTTGCACACCTGCACGATCTCTTTCAAGTGTGAAATCTCTCCTTCCATGCTGTACACCCCTTCGCACACGACAAGGATTTTTCGCCAGGGCCGGTTACGGTTGGGCTGGCCCTCCACGATGGATTTTCGCAACACTTGCTCCAAATGCGACGCGTCATCGTGCTTGAAGACGCGGACGGTACTCCCGCTCGCCCGGATTCCATTGACGAGGGAGGTGTGGTTCAGGCTATCACTCACAACCAAGCACCCCTTCCCCATGAGCGCAGGGATCGTGGTCGCATTTGTCCCGTACCCCATGTTGTACACGATGCAGGCTTCTTTGTCCAAAAACTCAGCCATCATGTTCTCCAGTTGAACGTGGTACTTGCAGAACCCCGCGTCGGCTGGGGCGGAGCAAAGGCCAACCCCGAAGTCGTCAAAACTTTCCAAGACTTCGGCGGCGCAAGTCTCCTGCCAGTCGTCCGCGAAGCCCAAATAGTTGTACGACCCGAAATTGACCACGTCCAGCTCGTTCCCAGTCTGCTTGAAGCTAAAGTTAGAGTCTGTGCTCTCGCGCTCCAACACCTTCATTTTCCCCGCACCGGGTGGCCCCGTGATTGGGCGGTTGAACACGTCTTGAATACGGTGGTACATGCGCCGGTCGTAAAAATTCTCAGTCTTGTTAATCAGTGGCGCAACCCCATCCTTGCGTGACTTCCCATAGTATCTTCCAGTGCCCGTCAGGGACGCAAAAAAATCGCGAATTTTTCCAAACAGGGTAAGAATGGCGTAGCCAAAGTAGGTCGTGACGGCGACGAAAATCGGAATTTCCAGGTGCCCTCGGGGCGCCGAGAACTTTATGGGACCGTCCACCTTGCCCGCGTGGGGAGATTTTGCGACGGGCTTCGCCGCAGCGGCCACTGCATTCGTTACGCGAGGCTTTGATGCAGTCCTCTTCTTCGCCGCAGCCTTCTTTTTGGAACGGGTACTCTTTCGCTTCGCCGCCGCTTTGGGCGACTTGGCAGCGGCACGTTTCTTGGACGTCGCACGACGTCTCGTTGTTGGCATTCTTTCACACGGTTCCAGAAACAAATAAATAATACAAACGCTTGTCGGTACGCAATCTGTTATGTAATTTCCCACTTGTAGTAACAGTTTCAATTGCTCGTTCCAATTCCCACACTTGATCATTCATTCTTTAATCAACATGAATAATAATGCCAAACATCTTTGTATTAGTTGTTTGTTGTATTTTTATTACCACCTACCGCCGCTTCTTTATTATTATTAGTAAAATAATAAATTTTTGTTTTTTTATACTACTACCAAGTATATTAATATTATTTGTTTAGTCGTATTACTATGGACGACCATTTTTTAAATTTATAATAATAATAAAATAAATAGTGTTTAATAACAAACAACAACAAATAAGAATGAAATTTTTAATTTTTTTTAATTAGACTAACTACGGTGGTGGTGTAGGTACTTATTACGGTATTTGCGTATTCTATGTACCTATGAATATAATATATACAATCGAATATTCTATTGAAGTATGAAAATAAGGAGGCACGCGATTATTAATCCTCGTAGTTCATATTCAAGGAGGTTTAAATAAATATTCGTTGTTTTTTTACTACACTTTTTTGTTTTTTGTACTTCAGTACCAATACAGTACGTGTTCATCCTATCAAAGGAGCAACCGAGGGCCTCTCGAGTATTATATTATTATATTTCTTTTTTTTCTTATTATTATATTTTTTACCTCTATTTTCTTTTAGGAGTACATTTGCCTACCAGGTAAAAAATATCCAATGATGTTAATCGCAAAGCTTTTTCATTAGTTGAATTTCTCTTTGCATACGAAGGATGGTTCCTTCGTAATGTTGGAGTTTTTCATCGTACTCGCTTCGTATTTCGCCTACACGGTCGGTTAGCAATCGTTGCCAATGCTTTTCGTTTTGGGCGCTGGACTCCGTCTCCGAGCTTAACCGGTCCTGGGTGACTTGGAGGCGGCGCCTCAGGCTCGCCTCCATCAAGTTCTTGCTTTCGTCCGAATTCATTTGTTCCTCCAGCACGGTGCGTTTTGTTTTCTCTTTGGTCAGGGCCAACGTCAGTCCCGCAATTTTCTGCTCGAGATCGTCTACCTTTTTCATCCAATCCACATCCTTCTGGCGATTCCATTCGTCGTTCGCGTACTCTTTCGCCTCTTGCACACGCTGCAAGTTGGAGTCACGAGCTTTCCACTCTTTCAACAGGTGGTCCTGGGACTTGAGCTGAGTCTCCAAAGACTCGCTGCGCACCTGCTCTTGCTTCAACAACTTTTCCAATCGCTTGTTTTCCAACGCCAAGAACTCCGCGTCCTTTTCATATTGGGTTCGCATCACGCTTTTTTCCGTTTGGATCATCACGAGGTGTTGCCTCAATTCTACCAGGAGATTCTTGCACAGCTCGTTTTCTTCCTGTACCTTCCCGTACCGCTGAATGATGCCGCGAATTTCCGCGTGGACCGCAAACTCAAGCTTCGTCGCATCGTAGTCATTGGGGGTAAACGATGAAATAAAATGGTTGATGCGCAAAAACACGTCTTTCACGGGGTCGTACTTTCCCGAGGGGGCACCGCTATTTAATGCGCCCTGGTCGCTTGGGTCACCCACAACAAGAGACGTCATTTCTTCTGGTCCCTAATCGGTACCTTCTTCCGCAAGAAGTGCTCCAATACCTCAGGTTCGGATTCAGCCAGAACTTCGAACCCTTCGACCGCCTTTCTTCCTCTTTCCAGAAGCCTTTTTGCCTCCTCCAGGTCTGGCTCGTCGCGGTATGTTCTAAACGCCCAGTTGACGTTGTATTCGAACTTCTCTTTGATCTGAGGAGGTACAATGTCCGGAAACGATCTGGCCACTCGGATCGTATGGCGATACAAGGAAAACAACGATCTTTGGTGCTTACTAAACTGTTCTGGCCCAGGCATGTGGGGTTTACTTGTCCTTTTTCTTCTCGATCTCCTTTCGCTGTTCTGGCGTTGCCTCCAGCCCGAGTTCACCCACTACAAATGTTACGCTCCCAACAAGGCCCAGTCCCAAAACAGACAATACGATCAAGTGTACGTTGGCAACAAGCCCGGTAAGGTACAAAAATACCAACAGGAGAAACAAAAGAACCGTCGACAGTTGAAAGATACGATAGACTACCAAAGGGGTGGAACCAGGCTCCAGGAGATTTAACATTGAAACTTGTGAACAGGAATCGCGCCGAGCCGATGGATACGAGTGCAATGGAATCGTTCAGGCAGTAAACGAATCCTTCGCGATACTGCACATCGCTAATGAACCAATTTGCACGCTTATATCCAAACGGTTCGATGTAGAGAAACACTTAGAAGATAGATATATTTTATTGAAAATTTCGTACCGACTACTACGTACTAATAACTTTTCTCGACAAAACAACAAATTGACAAGAAGAAGCAGCAGCATTATATTAGCTAATATTAGATACTAGTAGTACAGTAGGACGGAGACAGGAGGGGGGAGTTTAAATTTTGCTCTCGTTCTCTCGTTGGCGAGAGACAAATCTCCAAACCCTAACACAAACGTGAACACAAAGAATCCAATATTTCGAAGTTAATAAATATACTTCGTATAATGTACGAAATACTCAGTTCGTTAGTGCTTAGTAGTTAGTAAAAGTGATTTTATGATTTATTACTATCTTAACAATTTTTATGAGGAACATTTCTGCCCATTGCTGACCAAGAGTCCAATGCAAATACCGCTCAGAATCATGCACATTATTGTCAATAACAAAACTTTCTTATTCGACACGTCTTCTACCCGCTCGGCCAGCATATCGGCACGTTTGTCGGATCGGTGGGAAACCTGCGCAATTGCTTGCACCAATTCATCGTGTCTACTTTGTAACATCTCTAAGATACGAGGGGGTTTGGACCGTCCTCCCGACCGAGCCACTTTTCCTCCTCGAGATCGGGACAGCTGACTTGAACTGGGCGCTTGAGAGTGCGGCGTATGCGGCGTATGAGGTGCAGTATGCGCAACGGGGACCATGCGCCCACTCTGTGGGCTGATACTTACCGATTGGTGTTTCTGTTCGTCCAACTCTTGCACGTACATTTCGGTTGGGCGTTCGGTCTGGGTCGCACTGGAAGGTCTAGACCCAGTGAATGCATTTGTTCGATGGACTCTCCGCGCGTTCTTTTCCTGCTCGGCAGCAGCGTCCAAGTTATGACTAATGCTCCCCCCGAATCCCGCAGATATTTTTGCCAAGCGCACAAAGCTTTGCCGAAAGGATTCGCAGAGCGCGCCCGCCGGAGTTGTTGCGCAACCCCAGGGAAACTCGCCTGGTTCATGATCTCTCGCAAACTGGTCTTTGTCAGACAAAATGCATCGACAAACGTCAACGCACGCACCATGTATGCTCGGCGGTCAGACTTCAGGATGATGTCTTCTCCGAAATATTTTCCACTTGCAATAATTTGACCTTTCTTCGCGACAACCCCACGCTGCATAATAAACATCGTTTCTGCTCGCTCCCCAATGTGGACGAGGACTTCTTGGGGTGCGTATGCTGCCGGGGTGAGTTTCATTGCTACGGCAGTGATGAAGAGGCGGTGTTCGTCTTCTCCGATCTTTGCGGCCAGCTTCCCCCTTCGACTGAAGAAAGGCACGCTGTTGATCCACGTTTTATTTATAAACACGCACACCTCACCACGCAGAGCGGGCGACATTTTCACCAGGAGTTCCTTGTAATATTCTTGGCGCTGCATCCCTTTGCAGTACATGAAATACTCGCGAAGTCGAATGCGCATCTCTGGAGGAATCCTGTTTTCTGCCATGTACAAGTTCAAATCGTCCAGCGTGGCGTTGAACTCAGTCGTTGCTTGGTCCATGGTAGCAATAATTCCACAGATATTACCAACGATAAACGCATAAGCAGCTGCACCGACGCACATTCCGAATATCGCAACGCCCCGCTCTGCGTTTGTCTTTGGGGTCACGTCCCCGTACCCAATGGTCGTTACGGTCATGCACGACCAGTACACCGAGGTCAGGTACTGCTCCCACTGTTCGTTTGTGCCCATGCCGTACCCCGTTGCCCAAGAAAGTGGAACTGTTTCCGTGATGTTGGTCACTTTCCACATCCCAACCCCATCATCATAAATGCTGGTGAACTTCTGTTCCGTTTGATCATCGATACCGATAACAATCCACCATAAGCACGCCAGCCAATGGCACAGAGCAAAGACGGTAATCAAATACTTCCACATCGTCATGGTAGAGTGCTGCATTCCAATGCGGGATTGCCAGCGTTTGAATATGCGCGAACCTTTAAGTACGCGCAGGAGCTTTAGCAAACGTGCCAAGCGTACGATACGAAATATTTTCAGCTGATTGACCGTCTCATTCTGCAGCAACATACCGACAGAGTCGAATGGAAGGATGGACACGAAATCGATCGTGAACCACCCCATTAAGTAGTGTTTTGCAATCTGACCCTTCCCAATTACATACCCCCCCATCTTCCCGTTGTAAAAGGGAGTAAAGAATTGACAGATTAAGTCAATTAAAAAGAGGAGATCAACGAGACGGTTGATGATGAACAAGCCGTTAAATGCGGGCTCAATGTATGCTACCTCAAATGGGGTGACTATTGCCGTAAACATCAAGCAGGCGACCATCACAAGGTCCCAGTTGCCTTGAAAATCCCCTTTTGGGTCTACAATACACTTTGCATCGGCCGGAATCCTCGCACGACCCGGATCGGCAAAAGCTACGGCATCGTCTACTGCCAAGGATTCTAAGTCCACATCTTTGTCTTCCCCAACGCTGTAATTGGACATGGTCGGAGGAGAGAAATTGGTTCCAAAATATTACGTGGCAAAATCTTTTGAGGTAAACAAACGTTCCCACCTTGAAATTGGTCAGTTATATACGAGTAAAGAAGAAGAACGAAGGAAAAATATCCCGGTATTGTTTATCATTTATCATTGCCTTCACATAAAGTACGTTCGGACCGGAAACGATAATAAAAATGCATTTTTTTAGTTGATGTGTTGTACTTTTTCTTCATATAATAATAATAACGTTACAATAAGAAGGGGAATATAACAAGTAATTATTTTTATATATTTTTTATTAAATAAAATATAATAGAAACGTTCGACCCCCCAACGTACACCCTCCTGTACAATCGACAATTAATAAGGAATTATATCAGTAAATAAATAATATTTTGTTTTTTGCTAAAACTGTTGTCAACTATAAATAATGTATGATAGAAAGTGATAAATATGGGATTTAAAATTCATGTTCCTTAAAATATAGACTACTAATAATTCTTCATTATGAATGAATGAATGAAGGATTTCATATTCTTCTCAACTCTCAACGAATAAATTATTTTTATTTGCGCTTTTTAGAACCATGTTGGGTCTCAAAGTATTACTATGAATCTTATTTTACGAATCTAAATAGGAATACGAAAAATAAGATATAATTTAAAAGGTCGCTAGTCTATATAGTTTAATTATGGATTGTTTTTTTATTCTACCATGTATTCTACTTACTAGACTACCAATATGCCTATTAAAATAAATAAAATCATCCTCCCACGAACTACAAAAATTCATCAAGATAGGAGGGTACTAATCCTACTATAATAAAAAACAAAATATATAGTGTCTATACTGTAGTATGTTTTAAGACTCTCAATTTAAATCAATTACTATTATTTCAGATCCAACCCTAATCCTAGTTATCTTGATTTTTTATTTGATTTTTTAATTTCTTCTTAATTTCGTCGTTGATGGTTGTCAGCAGTATTACTATAATCACAGCAGAGGTATTATTTTTATTCCAAAATGAGAAAGAAGAATTATTACCAGATGATAATATTTCTTTTCTTGTGAAAGGCGATTTGAACTCAACAAAGCGACCCGAATCCCAGTATCAAAATCCGTGATAATACCAACCATCTTTGGAGACTCCGGTCCTTCGTCCTTCCCAGCCATCGCCCACGATTAAACTAAAACATATTTATTTATACACACAAGTTTAGCACTACCAAAAGTTGAGAACAGACATCATGTCAGACACATCGGCAGCAGCAACAAAAGGAAAACTCTGTCTCTTTGGCGGGACCGGAAACACTGGCAGATACTTCCTGCAATCAGCGCTCAAGGCTGGGTGGGAAGTAGTCGCCTTCCTGCGCACGCCCTCCAAGGTCGAAGACGCTGAAGGCCTCACAAAGTTCAAAGGTGACATGACAAATCCTGAAGACATAAAGAAAGCCATCCAGGGCGTGGATGCCGTGGTTGTTCTTGCTGGAGTACCTCGCCACACCAAGGCGGGAAGTAAGATGGACGGTTTCATGTCTAAATCAATACGTGACATCGTCGCTGCCATGGAACAGCAAGGTGTTAAACGTTTCCTATTTCAGGCAGGGGGATTTACGATGCTGAAAGGGGAGCCAAAGACAGGCTGCTTTGCGGCCTGCTGCATTCGTGACTGTATCTTATCGAGATGCCTCGGAGAGAAGGTTTCGCTGAAAGAGAACCAAGTCATCGCCGACTTTTTGCAGACCAAGAATTCGTCAATCGACTGGACTGTTACTCGTCCTGGTATGCTTGAGCATAAGGATTCAAAGGGAACGGTGTCAGGAAGCGACAAACCCACCCAGGACACGTGCAGCTTTACTGACTTGGCAGACTGGGAAGTCACTCTACTTGAAAATGCATCTACCATTTATAAGGCTCCATTTCCCACGTACAGCAAGTCTACTGGTGTGGGAAACCCAGCTGTCGCTACCACTGGTGAGGCCAAGTAGACGGATATGCGCTTCGATTGTGGACGGTTGGTTTATAATTCAGCACATAATACATAATAAATAATAAAGAAATATTATCATCTGGTAATAATTCTTCTCTTTGGATTAGGAATAAAAATAATTCCTCTGTGATGATGACTAATAATCATCCACGACGAACTGAAACTAAAAATCAAATAAAAAGCGAGTTAGGATTAGGGTTGGATTTGAAGTAGTATTTGATTTAAAATGAGAGTCTTAAAACATATATAATAATTTGTTTTTTTAATAATAAACCACGTCTACTCCGTTGCTTAAGATGCCTTCGTTATTGCGTGAGTAGTTGGAGGCCTTAAGTGCATTCTCTGCCACTGCCTTGTCATTCTTGCAGTCCATAGATCCAGCGCATGCTAGGGTGCCCGTCGTCCCGTCAGCCAACCTACTATAATTATTGTATTATATTTTACGTAGTTATGAGGATTATGATTGGGTTCAGGATCGTATGGTAAAATATCGTAGGAATGATAATGATGGTCTCGACCGATTTTGATTTTTATGATTTTTATTAGTCATAGTCACGAATTGATC
>LT642415.1:0-18936 GCA_900128585.1 Stramenopiles sp. TOSAG23-3 | reverse complement strand
ACACAACGATTTGTAAAAATTCGACGTTTTGATCTAGCTTGTTCATATATACTAAAGGCACGTGTGTAACGGTACAAGGGAACGGGACGCCTGCCGCCTGCCTGCCAGTCTATACCGTACCCACCGATATGGCACCGTCCAACACTGGTGTGTTTGGGAAATCCTTGTGGCTCTTGCTGAGGAACTTGATCCGTTTTCCAACCCATGCAGTGGCAGCGACTGGAACGTCCATTGGGAACTTGGACAAAAAGAAAGTTATCCTTGATTACTGGTTTGGAAGGGTTCTGAGCACGGGGGTCGTCTGTATGCTCGGGTACCTGTGCCTTCACTCCGTGGAGGCTGTCGAGGAGCTCTTGTGGAACCAGACGAGCGGTCAGCCGCGAGAGTACTTCATCCCGGTTCTCTTTTTCATGCTGTTTTTGGTGTGGAAAGGGCTCATTGAAAAGGAATGGACCCATGGCAGGTACCTCAACCTTGTCCCAGGACAGCCACCACGATTTTTCTTTTTCGGCCACGGTCACGTAAAATTGCGCCGAAACCTGACGAACGCGACCTTGTGGACCGCAGAGTGGGAGGCCCGCATGGACGAGCTTCGAAGGATCGAGGCACAGCTGAAAATGGCAGAGGCCATGATGATGCTAGAGAAAGGGAAGGAGACTGGGGCCAGCGTGCTGTGGACCTCTGGGTGGAACCCGACCGTTACGCTGTGGAACCCAGAGGCGATACGGGCCGTTACCATATCGGACGACTCTGCATCGACCGTGTCTTCTATGACCTCACTGACCTCGTCCATCAATTACGCCAACGGCCTCGTCATCCCGCAGCCCGGCGCCTGTTCTATTTTCTGCGGAGGACGGGCGAACGGGGACAGCAATTCCACCTTCGGGGCCGATTTTCTGGGAAAACCGTTCCAAGGGGCCTTGCGAGAGCGGTACTCGGTGGTCGCAACGGCGGCGGGCGAAGGGTTCGCCCGCCTTTTGAAAACGGAGATGGGCAAAGCGCAAAGTTCTGGCAAACGCTCGGAAACGTTCGACGTAGCACCGGCCATACACTCTGTCGTATTCGATGCACTCTGGGACATTGTCTTTGGGGCCACGCTCCATGGGTTTTCCAAAAAGGGCGAGGCTCGGAGCCTGTTTATCAAGTACGCGGATGCTGCGAAAGAAGACGTGTCCAGCGCTGACGTGGCCACGAAGGGGCGCCGCTTGAGAGAGATAATCGACGCGATCATTTCCGAACATTTCAAACGCCCCGAGACCTCCGACCCAGATTACAAGGGCGTGATTAACACTCTTTTGCTAGCAGAGGAGCGAATTTCGAAGTACTGGGGCCGCTCGGACACGCTGAACAATTTGCTTGCGTCCTTGTACAAAGGTTTTCGAACGATAACGGCAGGGGTGGAGTGGATACTCAGTGACTTGAGCCACACGGAGAAAGTTATTCACCAGGAGATAGTAGTTGGTGGCGCGGACGGAGTGTACCTGCAATCCTGCATCAAAGAGTCCTTGAGGCTTCATCCATGCATTCCATTTTTTTCGAAGAGCGTTTCAAAAACAATCAAAGCCGGGCAGTTTTGGATTCCACGAAAAACGATCGTCAACGTGTCTGTCTCCATGCTGCACCGGTCGCCGACCGTCTGGGGAGTACGGAAGAAGTTGTCAAAATACGATCCCACGCGCCACGTGCCCAGCGCCGGCGGCAGCAACGGCCCATCGCTACCGTACTCGTACCTGCCTTTTGGAAGCGGTGAACCCGGTTGCCTAGCGTCTGCTGTTGGCAACTTGCTATTCAGAGAGTTGATCAGGTCGTTTGTGAAGGAGTTTGACTTCCATGCCCCGGACTCCCCCCCTCAAAAGCTGGGCTACGATGGCATGTTTCTGTACGTGGATGGCGGCGTCCCCCTGGCTATACGAAAGCGGAGGAGGGCAAAGTGAGAGTGTGGCTCTGCAGAGAGAACGAGAGCAGTTTTGATTTGCAACGAGAATAGAAAGCTAAATGAATAAAGTACCATGTAAAAATATTCATACTTTTGGGCATGATAGAAGAAACCGAATTAGTGTTTTTTTTTACTAAAAGTACTTTTGTAGATTAAACTGAATTAGTTTTTTTTTTAATACAATAATTTACGAACTCTCTTAATTTTCGTGTGCGCGTCAACTTTCCTTGTTTTTCTTGCCGGCCGTTGGGCGGCGTCCGCGAAAGGTGTCCATTGCAGAGTGGGACCCAAGAAAACCCAGCACCCCATGGTAAAGTTCGACAGGAATCAAGCAGAACAGAACAGGCAGATAACGCATGAGGACGGGGGTAACTATCCAGGAGTCCCCCTGCTCGATGCCATCGATGACCCGCTTTGCGACGAACTCTGGGCGAAGCAAGGGTATTAGCAACTTGGCTATTCGGGTCCCGATATCTTGGCTTTCGAAGGTTCCATCGAACATTCCTGTGTCGATCATGTGGGGGCACACTAGAAGCATGCGTATTTCAGGGCAATCTCGGGAAAGTTCCAAGCGAACAGAGTTGTGCATCCCAACTTGGCCAAACTTGGATGCGTTGTAGTCGCTCAGACCACCACAGGGGACCATTCCCATGGTGCTGGCAATGGTGACAATGTGACCTTTTTTTCGCGACATCATGCCCGGAAGCAAGTGGTGCAACATTATAAAGTTTGACAAACAGTTGACGCCTACGGTGAACGACGCGTGGTGAGGGGTTAAGGACTGGTCTGTCATACGTCTACCTTGGACAATACCAGCGTTGTTGATCAGGATATCCAGCACAAGCTTGTTCTTCTCCAAAAACGCTTTCAAACTCTTTATATCGGATTCCGACGATACGTCCACCCGCGGGGTTACAAACGCTTTGGTGGTGGCCCTACTTGTCTTTGGCTTGGACGCGTTAACTTTCTCGATCATCTTCGCGGTCGCCTCTGAGCCTTTTACGTTGATGTCGCACAAGATCACGTTGGCCGCATTCCGTCTTGCACATTCGACGGCCATCAGCCTGCCTATTCCCGACCCTGCCCCCGTAATAAGAACCGTTTGCATTCCCACGTTCGTCCCTCGGTAAAGCTCTCGCCACCGCGTGAAGAGGTAAAAGACAACCATGAACACCCCAACATAAAGCGACCAATACACGCGAAGAAACTGAAACAGCGCCAGTACAACAAGAAGAGGAATGTTGGGACCGAAATTTAAATAGTCGGACTTCGTGTTTAAAAAATAATATAAGACCGCGCCAAGTGTTACCGCACTTCCATAGAACACCTGCTGCTCGTCCAAACCGTCGACCGATTGACGCAACTGCATTGGCAATTCGTTCGTCGGTTTGATTCTAAGCAATCGCTGGTTTAAATCGGTAAAAACGCAAAACAAATGCAAACTAGCCCTTTTTTGTATGAAAGAACCAAAGATAAAAATGTAAATAAAATCGACGCCTGGGTATGTTTCTACAATCTTTCAGCATTTCATCAGATGTATTTTTTTTGTTTCGATTCCAATTTATTATTTATTATTATTAAGATAGCAATAGTAAGTACCGAAATTTTACGTGTGTTTTTTTGTCCTCCCGGTTATAATATGTGTACACGACCCCCCTGCCTCCTGCCTCCGCCCTAAAATAATAATTTGTATTTTGGCGGTAATAAGTTTTGCATTTTTATTACATTAAAGCATTGAATGAAGAATCAATTTGTACCCATTTTCGTTTGCCTATAATATGTTACGAAGTCTAGTTAAATGTGTTATTAGCTAAAGTTAAAATATATTAGGACTAGTTATTTACGAAGAAGAATGAATGAATGAATCAATCTTGAATTTTTAAATCGTCTACCTCCTTCCTTGTTTTTATTTATCATTCATCAGATGGTATTAATATAACTAACTAGTATTATATTAAAAATATTATATTTCCCTTCAATATGACTATAATAACTGGTATTATAAAACATTATACTCGTCTAATCGTCAGTAGAGAACTGAGAAAATAAAAAAATAAAAATAATAATAAATAAGGACTTCTTCCTTCTTTTTTTTTTTTGATGATAATCCTCATACTGTACCTGGTATTGTACGGTACTACTTCGTATTTATACCAATATGATGATGGATGATTTGAAGATAGAAGAAGATGATACCGTACTTGGTAAAGGTACCGGTATATCTTCTTATAGAATCATCTAGAAGAAGAAGAAGAAGAAGAAAAAGAAGAAGCTTTTTTTCCGGAATTGTTGTTACACAATTTTTTCAGACGACTATAGTAATATAGTATATATAATGTACACGTGTCCTATTTTATAATTTAAAACCATAAAGGAATGTTCATTGATTCTTATAAGCTTGATTTTTTTTGGAAAGAGACCGCCCAGTTCTATTAACTGAATACAACTGTTTTTTTACCAACAATAGAGAGAAAGAAATGAATTTTTGGAGAGTGGTGAAGCGGTCGGGGTCCCCTACCCGGCGGGTCGGTAGTAGTAGACGGCGGTCTCCAGTGGTCACGGTTGTGCGAACCTTCAAGCAGATAGCTAATGTCGGGGTCGACGACGTATTAAGCCGAGACGATTACAGTGCGCGCTTGGAGCACAGCTTGAAGTTGGAGGAAAAGCTGAAATCATTGTCGACTTTTGCTGAAGGTGGTGGCGGGGAGAAGGCCATAGAGCGTCACGTGAAGAAGAACAAAAAGATACTGGTCCGAGAGCGCGTTGAGTTATTGCTAGATAAGAACGAAGATGGAGGGACAGATTTTATGGAGCTGTCCTTATTGGCAGGGCTAGAACTTTACGGCACGAACGTTCAAAGCGCTGGTGTAGTCTGTGGAATAGGCAAAATTCACGGGAAAAGTGTGATGATAGTTGCGAACGACGCCACGGTGAGCGGAGGCGCGTCGTACCCGGTCTCCGTGGCCAAATCGCTGCGGGCCCAAGAGATAGCGAGGGAGAACAGGCTCCCTTGCTTCTACATCGTTGATTCTGCTGGCGCCTACCTCCCAATGCAAAGCGAAATTTTTCCGGACAAGAACATGGGGGGACGGTGGTTTTACAACCAGGCGAGAATGTCTTCCCAGAAAATTGCCCAGGTAGCGATTATCCCTGGCTCCTGCACGGCTGGGGGAGCGTACATGTGCACGATGAGCGACGAGGCCGTCATTGTGAAGGACATTGGGTGCGTGTACTTAGGGGGGCCTCCCCTTGTCAAGGCGGCCACCGGAGAAATAGTCTCCGACCTGGAACTAGGGGGCGCCGAAGTGCACACGTATATGAGCGGTTGCACGGACCACTACGCGGAGAACGAGCGCGAGGCATTTGGCATAGCCCGCGACATCGCAGAGACTTTGCCCGACCGGCGCCTGGCCTGGCACGGGTCATCTGAATCTCGCTACCAGACGGCGGAGGAGCCGCCTTTGGACCCCCTTTACGACGCGGCAGAACTGCTGGGGTTGGCCGCGAGGACAGGGGAAGGAGAACGTGTTCATATGCACAGCATTTTGGCAAGAATAGTAGATGGCAGCGAGCTGCACGAGCACCGGGCTCGGTACGGCAGCACCCTAATAACTGGATGGGCACGAATCAACGGCACCATGGTTGGGATAATTGCAAACAATGGCCCACTTGTCGAGGGCACGGCGGAGAAATTTAAGGCAAAAGACATGGAAAACGTTGGTGCATCCGCCTGTCCTGCGGCCTTGAAAGGGGCCCATTTTGTACGATTGTGCGAACAGAAAAATATCCCACTGGTGTTTTTTATCGACACGGACGATTCGGAGGATGTTTCGTACGACGGGAAAGACGTGGGGGCTGCAAAAGACTTGGCAAAAATGATAATGGCCGTTAATACCACCTCTTTGCCGAAGCTGTCAGTAGTGGTAGGGAGAAACTCTGGCCCCGGAAGCTTTGCCATGGGATCGCGTTCTTCTAGCCCAAATTTTTTGTTTACATGGCCCCATGCACGATCTGGTGTAAGCGAGAGCAAATACGATGCGTGGTATGGATCCTCAAGGGTATGGGATGACGGGGTCGTGTCGCCGCTGGCAACGCGAGAGACGCTCTCGAAAGCCCTGGGTATCCTAGTGACAAAAGATTAAAAATACCAGGAAGTGCATCTTAAAGCTTCTCGTACCGTTTTACGAAAACCCTTTTTAAAAAAAAGACTCGTAACTGGAAAATATTAAAAGGCTCTGGTGTGTTTAGAAAAAACAAATTAACATTTATGCCGCTGTGTACTTTTAAGACCAATCAATTGGAATCTTGACCAGAACTTGGGAAGGATCTGCAATAGGAGGAGACATTGTTCTTGAACTGACACCTTCTTTTTTTTCTTTAATTTTAATTAAAATATATAAAATAACAGCCAATTTTTCTTGTTTTTATAGTATCATATCATATGTTTTAATAATATTCCTTTTCAATTCGAAGAGGGAATTCGAGCCACTTCGTTGGAGGCACTCCATTGCCATGTCAAATCTATTCTGGGTTGAGTTGATGTTCTCGTTCTTTGGGCATCCACTCTTAGGGCAATGTTTATATACCGCGTCGAGGATCTTTGTGCCTTCCCCATAGTATCGTTGGAGAACTTTTGTATACAGGCGCGGACAGGGCAAATACCAACCTTGCATATTGCAGTTCATTGATAATGGAAATATGTCCTTTATTGGATGGTAGAACGTGGGTTCATCGTGGCAATGCAAAAACTCGGCAGAGCGAGTTAATCCATTTCCATCGTCCCAGGCTAGTTCTGTACTATTTTTATTCCTGTGCCCAGGAGGTGTTGCAGGGTGATAGGCATAAACGTCAAGATGTTCTCCAAATGCAAGAATAGCGAACATATCGTTTCCAGCAACCAATGATGTCCATAGTGCTTCCCATGCACGGACGCCTCGTTTGTTCTTTTTTTCGTTCATCTTTTTCTCTTGTGGGTACCAACTGTTTGGCCCAAAGCCATCTAAAGTCGCTCGTTTTAAAAACCTATCCAAGTTACGTGCATCTTCAACAGTTGCTATTAGGAGGGCTATATCTATATCCGAATCGTGTAGCATAAAACCTCCCTCTCTCACTGCACCAAGTAATGTACCAAAGTCAAGCCAGAAAGTTAAATGGTATTTTGGCAAAGTATTTACAACATACCGGAGCAAAGTAGCATGGTAGCGTCGGCAGCATATAGGAAACGTTCCTCCTGTGTTCTCTATTTTCTCACACTTGCACGCATGTGGATTTATGGGCAAATCTTTCGATAGTGTCTCCAGTGTAGCATCAGAAAGTATACCTGTGCCGCATGGGTTTCCCTTTGGCCTACGAGGAACGGCTTCCCGTGTTCCATCTAATCGTGCATTCCAGAACACAAGCGGAGGCTCAATGGATAGCACACCTCTCCACTTACCCCACCACACCACCTCATGTAGTGAATAAATGACAATGGTAGTAACTATGGCGATAGAGAACACCAACAATTTTATAACACGACACGCATTGCAACCTTCGAACCACCCTCCTCGAAGCATGGACTGCTGGCAATAGCTATTTGCCAAAAAAACAGCACACTCACAATCTCCCAATGATCACACTTGTCAAATCGTTACGATGTGAAAGAGGATCATCGTTCATTGTTGTTTAAGAAATATAAGACATACGAATAAAGAGATTGTAGAACGAAAGGGAGGGTGGGAACAGAAGAAGAGGCCTTTCATTGATTCAACATTCATATTTTTCATTGAGGGAACTAAATTAACTAACGGACGGACGGACGGACGAAGGAAGGAGGAGGTGAAAAAAAGAAGAACAAAAATAAAAGAAAAAATCCTGAAACTTAATAAAATACATTTAAAAGATTAAGTAGAGATTCCATCTTTAGGTATACAATGATACTACAAATCCTTTTTAAAAGACCAATCTATATCATATACGTAAAATAAAGAACAAAACGATAATATGAGAAGAAAGAAGAAAAGAAGAAGAAGAAAGAAGAAGAAGGAAGAAATAAATAAAAGAAGAAGAATTAAGACGCTCATTTTAAATCAAATACTATTTCAAATCCAACCCTAATCCTATCTTGATTTTTTAATTTGATTTTTAGTTTCGTTTCGTCGTGGATGATTATTGTTAGTCATCACAGAGGAATTATTTTTATTCCTATTCCAATGAGAAGAATTATTACCACAGGTGATACAATATTTCCTTTTTTTTTGTGAAAGGCGATTTGATCTCAACAAAGCGTTTATTTTAGATTTTTAAAATTATTTTATTTACAAGTTTTGGTTTTATGCACCCCTTTGTCGTTTCCAACTTCCTTTTTAGTTAGTCAAAGCCAACTTGACGTCCCCCTCGGGCTTTATACCAAGGCGCTCCTGCTCCTCTAATCGCATCGCTCGTGCTCTTAGTGCAGACATTTTTTTCTTCCCTTTTCTGGGTGCAGTACTGCTCAAAAGCCTATTTCTTCGCATGCCGCCGGGGACGTGCACTCCAAATGTACGCTCAACGCGCGGCTCCCATGTCTTTTCCCCCTGCATATGCCTGATTAAATAGATTTCTTCCTCAATACTCTTCATCATTCCATCTTTCAGTTCCCCCTCGTGGCTGGGATCGTCGAGTTTCGCAATCAAATCCAGCGGGTCTTGGTTTGCACCGGAAGTTGCTTCGTTTTGAGCTTCCCACAGCTGGTTCTGCATCTTGATCTTCAACCGCAGTTTAGCAGCCTCTTCAATTCTAAACTTTGCTGCTTCGTATTCGTTGTTAGCCAACTCATCGTACCGCCCTTTAACACTGTCTTTATCGACGCCGTCCACGACTTCCTTCAATATAAACCCCATGTTGCCCCCTGGACCGCCGCCAGCGCCCTCCCCAATGGCCGAATCGCCTTTCGACCGTTGTTCCGAAATGACTTTGTCCCGTTTCCTCATCGCTGTTTTCCAATATGCTTCCCCTATAACACGTTCTCGAAGCGTCTGTTGGAGCTCATACGCAGGTTTCATGGCTTCGGGTGCGCGCTGAACGAATTTCGTGAAAGCTTTGATGTCTATTTTCCCGTTCTTGCTGGGCTTCAGCTTTTTCATCAGCCTGTCTACGTTGACCTTATATCCATCCATCAAATCCCCCCCCCCACCTTGCGCTACTTCTTCATCGTTTGTACCCTGGTCGCCCAATATTTCCGTCACCAAAACATCAACCTCTTCCGGGTCTAAGTCCTTCGAGCCGTCCAAATCGTACAAGTTAAACGCAAACGGAATTAACATTTCTGTGGACGTAGTACAAAAGTTCCATACCGCACACACGAACTCTTCAAAGTCTATCTTCCCCGAGTCGTCCCTGTCAAACAACCCAAAGGTACGATCTACAAACGGGCTCTCTTCTAAGTCAAAAAAGACGTAGAACTCGTGCATGTCAATGTCACCCCCATTGTCCCCATCAATGGCCCGAAAAGTGGAGTAAAACTTGTCTATTTGGATTGCCGAGAGACCAAGGCTTTTGAACGTTTCCATTGACTCCTCATCTTGACCCTCCAGGTCGTTCACTATAAATTTCCTATCTTTAATTTTTTCCCCTGTTAGTGCGTTCATGTCGAAAAACTTCTCGTCGCCATCTTTGAAATCACTCCACTTATCGGAGATCTTTTGCATCGCACCCGCCCCCATGTTTTTCTGCCAAGTTCGGAAGAACAATCCCTCCTTTTTCAGTCACGAAGGGCACGCGGAGAACGTTCAAGGAAACGGAGGGGTTGTTGCGACGATACGAAACAGTATCTGATCGATGGACCGTTTGGATTCAGCAAGGAATCTTGATGCAATATTAGAAATTGTTGAAGACGCTAGATCTTATTTCAAACCTTACTAATTTTCCGCCATCCCTCGGAGAGACAAGGTTGCATGTATTTTGTTTAGCCCACCAGGCTAATTAGTCGTCTTAATATAATAATAAAACAAAAGATGAGGTGGATTGTATTCGTACTATTATAATACAGTATTTCCTCTCCTCCTTTTTTAATTTTATTATGGGGTATTATCTCTAATATATAAATATTATAGCGAGCAGTACCGTAATTTATAGTTAGTCCGGAATAACGTATAAAAAAAAAAACACCAGTTATTGTATTATAGTCCTACCAATATAGACTATAATATAGAATACCAAAAGTATACTACTCGTAGACTATTAAAGAAATTAAGAAATGAAACTCAGTTTCTATATAATTTAAGTAATTATTTATATTGTGGAAATTGTTATCCATTAAAAATTAATTAGACTATATACATTTCGTAGTTATTATATTAATTTATTACATTATTATTCTTTTCTTTTCCTTAGGATGATTGCAAAATTGTTGCGCTTTTGACCCCCCCGCAATGTTCGCCTTGGGAAGCCTCGTTCCCCAAAATCATAGCACATGCTGTCCGTTTTCCACTCCGGCAAACTTGAACCATCATCGTCCGAGGGTTTAAAGTTTGGGTGATTTTTCAAGTTCCAAAATGGGCACGGTTTCTGCAGCTGAAACTTTCCAAAATACAGTTTTCTTGTGGTCCTTGAGCTAACCAGGTCAAAATTTAGATGTTTCATTGTGTTCACCAAAGTCTGCTCGTTCATGTACCTTGAATTCTCGGTACAAGCAGAAGGGAGCACTAGAAACAGAAGTCCTCCTTTTTTCAGGAGCATTGGGTGTGAGCACAAACCAAGCATATCCCCACGCCGTCTTGGGCACCCGACAAAATTGACGACTAAGCTCAATATAACAGCGTCGTACTCCCCGTCGACATCGTAAGACACTCCGTCTTTTTTACTCACATAACCCGTGGCAAAATCAAAAAAGTCATATTTAAGAACGGATTTGCTCTGCGGATTGATATCAATCGACGTCACATTCAACCAGTGCTTTTCGTTTTTGTACTGATCATCAATTGCGCCCACGTCCAAAACCCGAAGTTTCTTCTTCAGCCCCTGGGCACCCTTCAATTCCTTGGTGACCCATTTTGACGCGTTAAAAGCCGCGTTTTCATCCGTACTTGCGCCGAACATGCTGGCCTGCTGATACTTTTCTATACCCCCCATTTTCTGAATTTCCCGTTCCAAGCTTTTTAACTTCAAGAGCTTCGCTTCCTGGTCCAAACTCTTGTCCGCCAATAATTGTTCTTTCTTCTTCATCAAAACGTGGTATTTTGCTACAACCGCCTGACTCTCCACAGCGTTTGCAAACATACTGTTTTGTTTGCGCTTTCCGTCGCCACGCCTTTTCTTCTTCCCCCCTTCGTGCTTCGGCCGCTTTATTGGCGCCGTAGTAAGCGGTTGCGGCTTTGCGCGTTTCTTCTTCCTTTTCCTCTCGGACATATTACACGACAAGGAAGAAAAAGAAGAATTAATCTTGAAACAATAAAAATAAAAAACAGAGCAAATAAACGAATCAATTACACTCATACATAATTCTAATAGTAGCAACACAAAATATTGATAAACGTCGTCGATCACAATTACAAACATAACACAACGGTTCTTCTTCTTTCAATATTTTATTAAACTCGAAGAGAGATAGATATTCGACAAAAAAAAATTAAGAAAAAAAAGAAGAAGTTTTTTACTTCTTCTTCTCCTCTTCTTCCTTCTTTTTTTCACAGAAGAAGACGCGTCACCTCGTCGTATTATTTCTCACAAATAATATACTCACTTTATTATTTTATAAATATAATAATATACACAGCATACTATTGTACAATAGAAGGATGTACACAAAAAATCAGAAAAAGGCGAATTAGCTATTTTAAATTACGAAAACGTTGATAGGTGATATTATACTGAATAGAATACGATTTCAGTTTATTTGGATTATAATCTCTTCTTCAATCAGATTTCTACTTCTTCTTCTTTTTTATCAGGGGATACAGGGATATAAGAGGTACGTAGTAGTTTATTTTTTTTGATATTAAATAATAAAATATAATAAAAAGAATTTTCTTTTTCTTCTTCTTCTTCTTCTTCTTCTTCTTCTTCTTCTTCTTCTTCTTTTTGGATTTGGATATGGGTACTGTACTACCGGAAATAGTAACACAGTTTAAAATATACTTTTTTACTCAAGAGAGTTCTTTAATTAGACTAGTTAGTGAAAGAAACGCAATTTGATTTGAGAACGAGCAAGTGAAAGAAATATATATTAAAACTGGCAGTATTGTTTGTTGTCCGTAGATTATTACTTCAGTATAACCAACAAAACTTTCCACCCCCTTTGCCGTTCGTCACACGTCGCCGTTCTTTTGCCTTCACGTTAAAACACCGACACCATGCCAGGCCGAGAAACGCCTGAACAGACGATAAGAAGACTGAAGTTAGAGGTTCTTGAACTAAAGCAAAAGCATGTGTACAAATCGGGGGTCCTCCAACGGCATCGGGAGACTATGTTAACATGGGGTTTTGGGGTGTGGCAAAACCGCTACTTTGAAGTCCACATGGGCAAACTGCTCTGCTTCAAAGGGTTGCAGGAGCGGAAGCTCAGGTACGAGCTTCCTCTCATCGACGAAGATACGAAACAGGCTGTTGGGTTCTCTCTCGAGGAAGGGGGAAAAGAGCTGAAGCTGGTGATCCCAAACACTTGGAACTTGCCGGACCGGCCGGGGACACCGTCCTTTCGCGTCCTTCGTTTGTCGGCAGAATCGGTAGAAGAGATGGCAGCCTGGCACGACGTGCTCCAAAAGAGCATCGAAGACGCGCTGGCATCCATGAACGGCCCCCCGTCTCCAAAAAAAAGACGGCGTCGTGGCCCGCGGGACCGAACCACTACACGGCCAATACACACGCGCTCGAAACCGTCGTTGCTCAGCTCCGAGTCGCCCACGCCGCCGAACTTGCGGGGATTCTTCAACTTGATCTGCGTCGTTGCCTTGGCCACCAACTTCCGTCTGATAGTAGAGAACTTCTTGAAATACGGGCTAATATTTTCTTCCGTGGACGTAGGGAGCTTCCTGAAGGCCAATGACATAGGCTGCGTCGTTTGTTTTTTTCAGCTCTGGGGGCACGTCCTGACCGCGTGGCTCATCGAAAGGTGGGCAAGCTCACGGGTCATCCTGAAGTCCGTGGCCACGTCCTTGCACGGCATGAACTGCTGCCTGTGCATTGCCATCCCTGTGGGCATAACAAGTGGTACCAACGCCTCACCGATCATGTCGGCGGTAGTTTTGAGCATGTCCGTTGTGTTTTTCATGAAAATCATTAGCTATTCGCACACCAACAACGAGCTCCGGGCAAAATGGGAGAAGGAGGGCGATAGCAGCAGCAGCGACAATGAGAAGATTCTGAAGAAGGGTTCTATGCCCCCGAATGCTCTGAAAGCGGGGGCAAACGAGCTGAAGCTGGTGCCGTACCCGAAAAACGTTACGCTCAAGGACATCTTTGTGTTCATGTGGTTTCCGACCTTGGTGTACCAGACTGCATACCCGAGAACCTCGAAGATTCGACGCACGTGGTTGCTGAAGCGAGTGCTCGAGCTGATCTGTGTGCTTGCTTTAATGTTTGTTGTCCAGTTTCAATTCATCGCGCCGACGTTGGACAATGCCAGAGTAGCAATAAAGAATGGCGACACAATGAGGCTGCTGGAGCGTGTGCTGAAGTTGGCGATCCCGTCGTTGATATGCTGGCTCCTGATGTTCTACGCCCTATTCCACTTGTGGCTGAACATTTTGGCGGAGTGTCTGCACTTTGGGGACCGCCTGTTTTACACCCACTGGTGGAATGCGACGCGGCTCGACGAGTACTGGCGCTGTTGGAACATCCCCGTCCACAATTGGCTACTGCGCCATCTCTACAATCCGTGCCTGAATGCTGGTTTGAGCAAAGGCGGCGCCGGCCTTGTTGTTTTTGTCGTATCGGCCCTTTTGCATGAACTGATCGCCAGTGGGGCGGTGCAAGCCCCGAGGATCTGGGCGTTTGCCGGCATGATGGCCCAAGCCCCAGCAATAATGATCACGAGCTACTTGGACAAACACATTTTAAAGGGGAGCCAACTGGGCAATGTGTTCTTTTGGCTCTTTTTTTGCATCCTTGGTCAACCCATGATTATTATGTGTTACTACTGGGACTTGACGGGAGGGTTGGAGGCGTGAAGCATGCACAAACGGCAAACAATGTGCGTATAATACGTGAAGCATGTTTAAAATATTATTAGTTTCGAAAAATAAATTTAGATAGTTTTTAAAATTGAAAAACAAAATGTGCAATGCCCAATGCAAGGTGAGAGCTCTTATAAAAATTAAAATTACGGAGAGTGAGAGAGTCTAGAAATATCTTATGATATAGAAAATAATGTTCTGTAAGAGTTCTTATCATATCATAGTAAGATATGAATATGCATATGATATGATATTATAAGTTGCGAGAAAAAATTACAGCTCGGTCCGCTTCATCCATTCTTCATGCTTCTTTTGAATGCTCTTCACCTGCCCGTCGCGTAGAACCCGCGCGACCTCTTTGAAGCCAATTTTCGTAGCAATCGAGTATGGTGTCGCTCCCGTCGCGTCTGTTGCTTGCATATCGCAGGCTTCATAACCGAGCATGATTTCCACCGCCTTCGTTTTCCCTTGTGATACAGCCAAATGACACGCGGTCCTCCCATTCGACTTGTCCTTCATGTCGTGCTTTGCTCCCGCGTGCAGGAGGGTCTCGCAAACCAGATAATGACCATTGTAGGCGGAGTACATCAGCGGCGTCCAGCCCGCTTTGGTATTTTCGCGCTGATTTTTCTGTGCGTTGCGTGCCAAGAGAACGCCAACCACCTCGTTGTGGCCATTGGCGGCTGCAATAATAAGCGGCGTTGAGCCATTCTGCAAGTCGCGCAAATTCGCCATGTTCTGTTCCATTTCTTCGTCTTGTGCCAGCAGCACTGCAGACAGCTGGGCCCACCCACTTGCGCTGGCCCAATGAAGGGCCGTCATACCATAGAAATCTGCCTGGAACGGATCTGCCCCTGCATCCAGCAAAACGTGACAAATCGCAACGATTTTTCCGGACAAGTATTCAAACTGCTCTCCACTTCGATGCTTTGCCGACGTGTAATCGCTCGCGAGCCACATCAGTGCGGTGCGCCCCTTCTCGTCCATATCGTGCACCGCATCTTTGTTGTCCTGTAAGTGATGTGCGATCCCTTCCACGTCTAGGCGTCGTACTAGCTTGATCGTCCCAGGAACTTCCGGCGGCGGCGGGACCGCTGAATCGATAATGATTTTTGCGCTTACATCGTCGGCATCGCCTTCGTCCCCGTCTCCATCATAGTCACCGATCAGTTGCTTTTCTTTTTCGGCGGATGCGGGGAGACGTTTTTCCGCCGCAGTGGGATCTTCCCCGTCCTCGGCGCCCCCAAAGCTATCGTCGACCTCCTCCGCGGCATCGTCCTCCTGAGCCACCTCCCCCCCGCCCATCTTTTCCAAGAATACCATCGGTGTGTACAGTTGTTCCCACATCGGAGTATTGGCATACGCCTTTACTAAAAATATATAAATATGGGTCCCGTTTATTCCTTCCACGGCGTCCACAGGGTCGTACTCGTCCTCCGAAATGTACTCCCAATACGAGTGCTGTGTTTGAATTGGTTCCATCAGTTCACCGGAAATAAACATTGGTCCATTTTCCAGACCACAGTGAAGCGTTTTCTGGGTAATATGTACACGGCAGTCTTTATGCTGCACACCTGCATCCAAAGGAACGAAAAGTTGAATTTCATACTTGTTCTCATGAAACAAAAAGTTGTCCAGGGATTTCCTTTCCGCCTTGGTCTCGCCGTTGTCTACGGGAATCCAACTAACCTTTTTTCCTTTAGCTGCCATGGCTAGGTCCCCGGGCCCCTCCGACTGTTCTATGCCTTGGAGCTCAACATTTTGCGAATCCAGCCTTGTGCTTAGACAGAGTATAAAAACAACCAAAAGAGCAAGCCCACGTCTTTCACTGCCACCAAGGTGATTGGCGACCCACATAAATAATGTTCGAACTATCGAATGTCTTCGGCGTTGACACGTCGAGAAAACTCTATTACGCACCAAACCCTTGAACTTCTCAAGGGCGTATAGGAAGTACACCATTTTGCAATCGTGTTGGAAGGCCTACCAAAAATAAAAAGGTAAAAGAAGTGAATCAACCAAATGTAATGTGTATTATTATCATACTGTATTTTTATTATTTTGAAATAATTTAAAAAGTCTACTTAACTACAACACCAACACCACCACCCCACCACACTCACTCACTCGTCGACGACATTTTTTTATTACTATATATTTATATTATTTGATTACGTTATTAGTACTTTTACTATTTTATCATCGTCGTCATCAAAATTCAACAATTCAATTCAACAAAACGCGACACACGTGATACGATAATATTAAAAAAAAAAGGAAAAAGTTTGTATTCCTTGCTCTTTCATTTTCTTAATACCTATTGGTTTTAAAAGTGGGGGAAAGAAACTGTGTTTATAATTGACACACAAGACTTTTTCTCAAAAAGTTAACAGTGAAAGGTGGTGTTGTTGCTTTGTTGTAACCTTATTTGTGTTGCCGCGTCCGGCTCGTTTTGGTATGCGAAGGATTCTTGACGAACTAGGCTTTGGTCAAGAGCTTACGGCAGCGCTGGACTGTTCGAGCTACCACCCAGGGGCGCCGTTAGTTTGTCGAATCGTCAATCGTCCCCAGCAGCTTACGAACCCCAGTAAAAACGAAGGCCAGAGGAGGTCAATCGACAAGAGTTTTTGGATAGGTTTTCAATTTCATGGACACTTGGCGAACAACAAAAGGACGGGAAAGGTCATTCCACTGCCGAAAACTTATGAAGTGCTTGAACGAAAGTGCGTCTCCAGTTGTGGAGCGGTTGAAGATTTTCCAGAGACTTTACCGCAGTTTGTGACGTTTGACGGCGACCATGGATCGTGCATTATGTATAGTAAACCGGTGGTCACGAATTTAAAGTATTTGTCAGGCCCGTCGGAGAAAATAGACGTTGAGTACACGATACAGGTGCCAAAGTTTGTGGTGCCCACGTTCCCTGGAAAATTAATACGGTACTGGTACTGCTTGTCCATAACTGTCTGTACGCGGCCGACGACGCATCCCGAGGAAGTACAAACTTACCACGTCCCCGTAGAAATAGAATGGTCCCGCAACCTCGTAACGCTTGCCAGTTCCCTCCTTCGCAGAGATGCTGTTAGTCAATTCGAGAAGGGGCAGGGACGGCGGAAAGGGTCTGGGGAAGGCGGCAGCACGAACGAGGGCGGGGGCGCAGAAAATGGGTTCGGCACCGACCACCATATAGAGATTGACCTAGGCCTTTTGGTTAAAAAACAACATCCTGCTTACCAGGTGCAGGACCCCGCAGTCCAGCCCCGTGACTTTGCGAACCAGGGCCGGATGGCACCGCCTGCAACTCGCCGCCCCCTCCTTTTGTTTAACTACCGCACCGAGCTGAAAAATGCGGGCACATTCAGTATTTCCAACAAGGGCGTCCCGGTCGCGACTGTTGTATCAAATGCGAACAAGAGATTGTTCCCTCTTCGGTTCCTTCATTTTGATTTCACTTTTGACAGGGAAAAGTACATATGCCATCATTTATGCGCTGGGTTGCAGTGGACAGAGACAGAAGTCATACGCGCTGACATGGGTACATCCAGCGAGAGGGCCCCCATTTCATCCACGGAGACCGCGGAGGCGTTCCACGACACCACCAGGGACAAATTGAACATATCGCTTAATTTTCAAGTGCCAGCGTTTGCAATGACATTTAAGACCGACGTGATTTCTGTACAGTGGCAAGTAATTTTTGAACTATCGTTGAAACGCGTCGTGGACGCATCTTCGGACCATTCGGAAACGAGCGAAAAATATGAAAAATTGGAATGGGTCTTACCACTAAAAGTTTGCCCTTCAACGGAGGAGGAGGTGGAGGAAGAATAAAAATAATAAAACAATACCCTAATATTAACATTAATAGATAGGATTATTTTATTTATAAAAAAACAAAAAAAAATGATGTCCTACCAGGTACCGTACCTGGTACCTGAACCATAATATATTTATATTATTATATATAGATATGATATAAAATATATATAGATTAAGAAAGATTTCTTGAAAGAAAATTAAATGATCAACGTTTTGCATTTGATCGGTGTAGATAAAAAATTTGGAAAAGTTTTCTTACAAGAAGAAAGTGCCCATTTCGCATCCACAAACACGCGGGCTTTTCTTTAAAAAACCAATATGTATCCATGTAATGCAAAGCAACTGGGCGACGCGTGGGAGGTTTCTCTGAAAGAGGGCGCCCATCCTTCCACGGGGAAAGGCATGCTCTTTGCTTTAGGCACAGGCAATGGCACGAAACCATATTTGAATCCTTTGGAAGCGGGGCTTGTGCGGGTTAGTGCGAGTTCAATGTTGGAAAATTCGTTAACAAAACTCGTTGAATACCCCGTAAGTAAGGCTCCATACACCGAAACGGAAGAAGGTGCGGGGGAATGGATAAGCGTGGAGTTTCTCAGGCATGAAGTTGAGGTCCACGAATGGACATTTGCTTACCCGTTTCTGGAAAATAGCGATCATATCCCGATGAACTTTCGACTAGAGGGTTCTTTGGACGGAAACTTTTGGACGACCATAAGTTCTCACGCGCACGACCCTTCCCTGATTGCATGGCCCCATGTCGCTCGGTGGAGCTTGGACGCTCCAGAGAAAAGTAAAACGGGCAATGACCATGTGACCTTGGCAAGGGAAAAATCATTTTTTCGCTACGTTCGCGTAATTATAACCGGGCCGACCTTTCCCACTTACAGCCATTTTCTTGTTTGCGCCGGGTTGGAATTTTTTGGAGTAATGCGACAGAATCAGAGTGCAGTTGTCAGTGTGCCACAGAACGATGTCATTCGCACACCTCCACGAATAATTATCCCTTTCTCCATAGAAGATCTAGAAATTATACAACAGCAACGAAGATCGCCAATA
>LT642414.1:0-18965 GCA_900128585.1 Stramenopiles sp. TOSAG23-3 | reverse complement strand
AGAATCAAGTTAGGATTAGGGTACGACGAAGCTAAATTTAATTACTTAAATAACAGCCAATTTTCTTGTTTTAAGTTATAAAAAAAATAGTTTTTAAAAACGAAAAATTGGCTGTTATTTAAAGTACCAAGTAGTACGGTACAAGTAATCAAAATTGTACTTCTTCGTACTGCGATGTTAGTCTATTATCTCTGCTCATGAGATTTTATTGATCAATAATACCCTTGTCACTTAGTTTTGATTATCATTCTCATGTGTACGTACTCCATGCATGATCCGAATCGGTATATGGAATTGCGTCGATGTCAAAAGACCAGTAGTCAACTTCCTCATCCGATGTCATATTTACTTTAAAATTATTAAGTGACGTATTGATTACTAAAATCACACCAGTAGAGATCAGTTCGCAGGTTACATTAATTTTAATTCCTTGAATGACAGCCAATTTTTTATTCTGAAATTATTAAAAAATTAAAAGAAAAACTTTTTATTAATAAAGTTGTTATTATAAGCTTTTACTTGAGTTTTAACTTTAATTTACTAAAAAAATCGTATGATATTTTTTCCAAGAAACTAATCGTCTAGCATGCATAACATCGCTACCCCACGTCGAATCCAATGTTCAGCGGGTTGAGCAGTTGGTATTTTTAATGCTACGACAAAGTTTGTCGAGTGGCCTGTCGTCGACAGCGTACCTGCTCGAATGGAAGTCTTGTACAGAGGGCAGGCGTAGCGTTCATCCTCTTCGCCGTCCTCTTTTAATGTAGGCTTCAACCATATTACTGGAAATCGACTGAAAAGCATTCCGGGGTCAGCCTCAACAATTGCGGACCCGACCGTGTCAAACTGTGCCCCTTGCATGAATAGCCCATGAATGTAGGAACCATACTCCGGAACCTCTTTCACATCTTCTTCAAACAGCGGCATCACTTGGCTATCGAAGCCGAGCAAGTCAATTGCCACTGAACGTTCGCGTGCGTATGCTTGCAGCACGCTGGTTAAAAATCCCTGCGGGAAAAACAGTCCAGACAACCAGTATGATAGCCGAGGACCCTCTGAAACCCAGCTGCTAAGAAACGTTACTCTACAAAAAAAGTCCTCTGTCCAACTTCGTAATGGCTTTAGGCATGGATACCCTGCATTTTCCCACAGTGCCGGTACACGTTGGTATATAAAAGATTTGTAGACCTGCTCTAAAGCCGGGCCCATGACAATGAACCCTTGCAAGGCACGTTGAAGATCAAATAAACTTCGCCGTATTACTTTAATGAGTTTTTGAAATTGTTCGCACTCTTGTCTACAAAATACGCCTAGGGAATTTATGCCCCCGCCAGCAGACGTTTCAAACGTTTTTGGGTGGGCTGCTTTAAAATTAAAAGGATTTTCAGGGAGTCGGTCCAGCATTGCTTTGCTAGATTCCATGACCCGTCTTTCATTATCTTTTGCCTCATTTTCATCGCCTCCGCCGCCTCCACCAGCCTCCATGGATATAGCTGTGTTGAGAAACGTATTGGTCAATTTTTGTTGGTAGGTTATACTCGCATTTGCATGCATACCGAATACTTCCGGTTGTTCCACGTCCGGTAGCGTAGTTATAAGCTTTCGGATATCAGAAAGTGTAGCATCGCCCGATGGCATGATATAGGCGTTGGACTCCGACATACTATAACCCTCTACCAATGCTTCTGGCAAAAAGTAATTTTTCAAGATGCATTTATTCGTCACTTTGTCCTGTTTGTCTGTAATTCTTCCTCCATACGTCACGTCGCCTACCATTACATTCAACGTATCAAACGGCGTCGACTCCTGTTCTTCCAAATATAAACGTAACTGCATAACGGCTGTTTTTAAGTCGGAATTCATCCAACCATAAGGTATGTTCCAACCAATTGCACCAAACTTTCTTCTTTCCAGAATTGCAGCGTTGTAAAACGCCAAGCCGTACAAAAGTTTTCTCCAGCTGGAAGTTTTTGTGCAAGAATTATACTCGTCTTCAGACATATCCAAGAACGTGCGTGTGATATTTGCTTTTAAGCCCTGGGGAGGTTCGTTTGTTATTTTAATACCCATTTGAAGAATAGAGACGGGGAAAGCTTTTGTTGGCATACTGGTTAGCCAGAGCCTGTATTCCTCGTGCAGAGATTTCTCTGCGCTCTCTTCCAAGAGTTTCTCTAATTTTCCCAACCATGAAACTGCCAAATGGCAGTTTTGAAGACAGACCCATTCTCCGCTCAGTGCTGCCGCGCCCATGTGCCCCTCAGCAATTGGACCTTGCCCTTGCCCCAGAGAAACAATACGCATTGTACTCTTTTTGTCGTTCTCAGTAGCCAATTGCAATAAATAGTCCATTGGATCGGCACCACTTGAAAGAACGAAAATTAAAGGAATGGAGCTTGTTGAGTCTGCAAAGCAACTAGCCAAATCAAATCCAGGAGGAGACTGAAAAACTGTACCGAGGGTTCTTCCTATAAACTTCTTTATTCCAAACACTAGCTGATCAGATCGAATTATGCGCAAGAGCAAAAGCTTTTGCAAATTCGAAAGCTTGTCCTTCCACGGAGAAGGAGGGTCATCTGTTCCAATAGAGGGGCTATTAATAAATTCTGTCCAAGCTTGGGCATGTGTTTCGTTTATCGAGTCAAGAACGCCACCAAACGCAGAAAATCCTTCCTCCAGAGCGGATAAATCTACCCAAACCTTACTTGGCAACGAGCACCCATGCAAAGGAGACGATGCTGGCAATTCCTTTTCCGGTTCTATTGCGGGCGGGCCAACAAGAACAGCCTGCCACTCTGCTGCACTAATCTCCCCTCGGTGTTTTAAAATATCCACAGCGATCCTGAAAGCAAAAAGAAGCTTATGTCGCTCAAAAAGACCACGGCATATATTAACAAACACTGATTTTGTTAAATCTTCTTGCAATATTGCTAGACGAGTTTCTAAATCGTCTGATTCCTCGCTTTTTTGTAATCGCATGTTGTATAGCGCCTGATAATACTGAAGAGAATATTGGTACATAGGGTCAACGTCAGCAAGGGAAGCAATCACAAAGTATAGGATTGACGCACGAGTAGCTACGACTCGATAACCCTCTCTGGCCCGAAAAATTTCTTCCGTTGTTACTTCTGCTTCTGCCATACGTTCCTCAATGACGGAAGATGTCTCTTTACTCGCGTCTAAGCTGTGAATTAGATCTTCATCGTCCAAAATATTGCCAGAAGCATTAGCGAGCATGTACAAAATTTTGTCTTCGATGTCTTTCAGCTCTTTTTTATCGGAAGCAATAGAAAGCACCAACTGGTCCTTCTTTTGTTCGAGATCTGGGCGTTCGTGGACTACGACGTCTACCAGCAACTGGTCCTCTAACCCTTTCAAAGTTACAGTGAAATTGACAATCGTCACCTTTATGCAGATCTCGGGCAAGTAGTGGGGATTAGGGAGCTTTGTCGTGATGAAAAACTTAAAATCATCAGAGTACGGAACCTCAGAGTCACCTAAGCTAAGCAACATTTGTCCCCCACGTTTAAAAATTTGCTTCAGCAAAATTGGTTCCAAAGCTGGGTCCAACGTTTCTTGCACATTCTCTAATAAGACAGGAGCTCCGTATCGAATCGCATTTTCGAGAGTTCGCAAAAAGTTTGCATCTGACAGCTTTATTATCTGTAAGTTTTGTTCCTTAAACAAATTCTTTATCCAGCGATTGGCTTGTCCCTGAGGGTCAATCATCAAAGGCCATCGTCTTCCTCTGGTGGAAAACACCCCATTTTCTATTGAAAAATCATCAGCGGGTAAACTTTGGATTGTCCACTCTCGAACTTCGACAGGATCTGCCAAAATTCTTTGCAAGTCGAACTTTTTATCAACCGGAACATTGAGGCTTTTGGTTGTCTCTACCCATTCAGATATCATCTCGTTCCTAAAGGGCGCTGTAAATGGGCCGAGATATGCTACCGCTCCTGCAGCGACTGCAATATTACCGACTAGATTTGTAATGTCAGAGTTTAAAGATTTGACGGTATCCAGCCATCGAAGCTTTTCTCCAGCCAGACCGCTCATCAACTTACCTGCCCGTTCCATTTGAAGCAAAGTTAGGCGTGTTTTCTCCTCCAAATTTTGCTTTTTCTGGACGCTGGCGTCGAACATTTCCTCCAACTCAGCCAGTTTTTGCTCAATGCTCCGCAGTTGGGCTTGCTTTTCTTCCAATTGTGCGTTAACAACGGCTAATTGAGCTTCAGCCCCTGCGAGTTTTTTCTTTTTCGGGGCAATTGTCTTTGCTACGCGGTCATACGTATGCATGGCTCGCACCCACATACACAAAGATTTTGCAGCTTTTGATACCTTCTCGACTTTTTCAGGAGTAAAATTTTTGTTCTTCATGAATGGCCTTAGTTTCTTTATTTTCGATTTTGGGATGTTATCTTTGTCGTATGTTTTCAGGTTATCCAGAAAATTCATATCGTTCATCAACTTCTTCGCTTCTTTCCAGTTAGGCTTCGATCCCATCATGATACACACTGCGTTTAATGTAAATTCCACCATCTCGGGAGGATTTGCAAAAGATTTGATTTCTTGAATACTCTTTTTGTCTAAAGCATTTAAAGATTCAACTGCGGAGTAATATGCTGGCATAGCTTCTGCAAGATCAGCTTCGCAGTCTGTTTTTATGGTCTCGACTTCTTTTGCAACAACTTCTGCCGCCGCTTGGTCTTTCTCTGCCAGTCCACGGGCTTCGTCGGCTTCGGCCTGGTCTTTGGTTAGCTTCACCATTAGTTCTTCTGTGTCAGCTTTGGCCTGCTTTAATACAGGTTGCATTTCTGCTAGTTCCACTTTTAACCCCTCTACTAAGTCTTCCGTCTCTTTCAGTTTCTTCAGACCATTTTCGTACCGAGACAGATTATCTTGGGCAACTACTCGCTTTTCTTTGAGCAGTCCTTGAAAGAGTTGCAAGAGCTCCAAGTAGCTTGTTGGAGTTGTGTAATTGTGCCTACCAACCTCTTTTAAATATTTAGCTGTCGATACCTCTACAGAACGATGAATTCTTACAGCAACAGTGCAGAGCTTTTCCACAAAAGATTCAATTTCCAGTTCTTGAGCCTGGTTGCCTCCCAAAAATCTGTCTGCAACAGAAAACAATGCATCTTCTGGCCAAGGGTCGAACCAGTCGATTGTACAACAATTAACGAGAGATGGAAACATACGACATCTATCCCGGAAAGATTCTCCGATGGGACTAAATGCAAGAACAACGCGCAAATTCTGGCGAACAAGAGAAACGTAGTGTGCATATACATCATCTCGCCTCTCTCCTTTTCCTGCTTTTGCAGACAATTTGCGTACTTCCCCTATTATCTTTTCGATTTCTTCATTAGCATAAATGTTTGGAATGTCTCCTGCGTTCAAGAGATTATTAATATCCTCCAAGAAGGCCTCTTGTACTATTTGTGTGTCTGAGAACAAGAAGACTACGGGCTGATCTTTGCATCCGGCCTCCATCAGTACCGCTTTTAAATCATCAAACCACGCTTGCCGGTCGTAGGTTTTGGTGATTTCAATAGATGTGCATCGATAGCCAGCCATAAATGATGCAAGTCTAGTCAGTGACTTTCTGCCACTTCCACCTACGCCAACAAGTAAGGCATTTCCCCTGGGTTGCCGAAGGATACGTGCAAGGCGTGAAATATGAGACATGGCGTCGTCGAAGAATACTAAATTCATCCTGTTTGAAAAAGTTATGTTGAATTCTTCCAACTGCTCGTTCAATACATGGTGCAGCGCATCTTTGCTTTTCAGCTCACAGTAATTTTCCTTTTCAGGATCCAAGTAGTCGCCGAACATAATGTTTTCGAAAGACTCTACCTCTAATTCGATAGAAAAGTATTTGTTTAACATCTCCTTGCAGCACCCATTCAGCCAGGCTCTATCTGTTTCGTTTATCAACCGGTCGCGAAAGACTCGGGCAACTTCGTGCAGCCATAAATTTACTATATTTTCCTCTGACGTAATAGACTTTGAATTAGCCATCAGAAGGCCTTGGAATACCTGAGACAAATCTCGCAAATTGTACGTGTAGTGCGATTTAGAGGGAGTGGGAAGAAGCCCTTTTTGAATATCTTGGTATACTTCGACAGAAGCGTCAACAATCTTTTCCGATGCATCAATGAGGCTAGGCATCTCTGAGCATATAAAACCGGTGAGTATTGCTGAAAAAATCCTTTTCATAGATTTTCCTGACAAATTACTCAACCATATAGTATGAAAATGACGCACTAGGCGCTGTGTGACATCACTTCGACCTCCCCCTGGGGGAGCGCAAGCTGCTGCAAAGCTCGTGTCCGCAACAAACTTGAACAGTCCAACTTTCTCTACATCGTAGTATCCTTTATCATCAATAACTTGCCGAAGCAGCTCGTTCGGGGGCTGTGCTCCATATTCTTCTAAGGTCGGCATATTTAAGTCATCTACAAACACTACCATTTTTTTTCCTGCCGGGGGCCCAAGCAAATTCTTTCGCTTCTTTTCCAATCTAGTTTCAAAAACCTCACGTACATTTGCGGGGGTCGTTTGGGCACTATAATTCACTGTGCATGTTGCAAGGCTACCAGATTTTACCGACGCATCTAGGAAATTTTGGATTATTATAGACTTCCCGATGCCTGTTTCTCCCAAAAATAACACATGAAAACTCTTGGACGAAATAGCTTCTAAAAGAAATGTGTATTTTGTGGTATCTTCTGTTGGAACTACGAGGTCAAAATACGGTAAGACTGGATCGTACGTAAACTTTGGCACAACATTTGTCCACGTCGTTTTAGACCCATTTTCGTTGTCCATCAGAAAATCATATGCGTCAATATCTGCAGCACTAGATCCTAGCAAAGACTTAAGAGCAGAAGTAATATAATCACTGAACACAGGCCTGGACTCGTCTGTTACATTTCCTCCAATCGCCCATACTAAAGCGAAGAAGAAGTTATTGTTAATCAAATCGAATATGTTGCTTTTGCTGTCTAATACTTTTCTTTCTTCGGTCAATATACAAGTCAGCAAGTTTAACATAGAGCTCATTCGATGACAATCACTCAGCCGCACTTTTTCATTGCATTTCTCGTTCACAAACTCAATTGCTTTTGGAACATAATTTACCAACATTTTCCTGAGGTAACCTATGTTCTTAGGGAGTGCTGCAACTCCACTTGTTTCACACCAAGTATCGAGGAGTGCATCTAACCCGACATGCACTTGTTCCATAAAAACCATACCACAACGACTAACAGTGGCTGGAGAAGCTTGCGAAAGGTCCTGGACTTCAAACATCATGTGCAGTCCATCTGGCATCTTAATACGCTCACTGTTTGCAAGGCAAAGAGTCTTGTTGTCGTCGAGAACAGTGTTCATATTTTCTATCCATACAGCATCTACGGGACCATCAAAAAGGATCCAGTGTCTTTTGTTTGACTTATCCGCTTTTGCAGCCCGAACCAAACTCGGCACAAGTCCGTCAAACCACTCGCCGGTCATTAAATTAAACTCACCATATAGCTGTCCGGCACTAATAGATTTGGGGTTAAGTCTATCTGTATGAACTGCTCGAAAAAAGTTATCCTTATCTTTCACTCCATCTTCTTCCAGCTGCGCAAGAGCGTTGCTTAAAACTAATGCATTAAGAGATTTTCCACTGCCTGGTTCGCCTACAACCATCATTCCGTGACGAACAAGTTGCGTCTCGTGGACTTGTATCACTTTCGATATAAACGCAGGGACCTTCTGTAGGTTCAAAATATTGATTTGATTCTCAATGGCAAGCTGCAATTTTCCATAATCTACAAATGGTACTTCTACACCAGGGAACAGGTCCTTCAAGATTCCTCTGAACAAGGGTAAATCTTGCTCCAAGAATTTTGGAACATTACTGTCTCTCATTGCTCTAATCAGTAGCAAATCTTCGTTGGTCTCAGGCTCTTTTCTTTTTAGCTGTCCGGCTGCCACTAACACCGATTTTACTGCGCGCATCCCAAAATCATAATGGTCTTGTTTTGACAATTGTTCACTGCTCAACTGGTAAAGTTGACTCATTTTGTTTGAAAGCGGCAAAGCATTTGCAAACCCTTGCGAAAACAAAACTATTTCAGCAATCATCCTATAATCCGGAACCATCATTGCGACTGGTCGAAAAAGGGCTTTCAAATTATCTGGTAACTCGGTACGGCCTGCATAACCCGGATTCATGGTAATAAAAACCCCAAAATTAGAATTTAATGGAATCATTCCACCCTCAAACATAAACTGTTCCGCATCCATAGAGATCGCTTGCTGAATTGTTTGTATTTGTTGTGCAATAACGGAAAGAACCTCAACATCAATTCGGTTAAACTCGTCAAAGCATGCCCATGCGCCCGCTTGGGCAAGGCCAGAGAAGAAACGACCCATAATTTTGTAATCTAAACCATCTGAACAGTTAAACACGACAACTTGTCGTGCCAAGGCTTTTCCTAAATCTTTCGTGGTCTCTGTTTTGCCTGTTCCAGCAGGACCCGCAGGTGCGCCCCCAAATCGCAGATGAAGCGCACCTGTCAAAGTCATGTAACACAAATCGGTCAATGGAGTCACTACCAACCTCATACTATTGCCCAAGTACTCGTAAGCGTACAGAAACCTGGTATTAGTTTGTCTGAGAGTGCAATCGTTTATTTCAAAATCCCAATAATATCGTAGCTGACGGGTCCATTCAAAATTATCTATGCTATCAAGCTTTTTGCGTACCAACAGCCGGACTACATCTCGGCCGTGAACATCCAGTGTAATCGTTGCACTCAATGTCTTCCGCTGTAGCTTTGTCAAGTCTCCCCGTACTAGTTCTACCATTGCGTCAATCTGTTTCACGATAAAGTCTAAACACCCCGATAGAGCATGTTTGTTTGTTTTCAATGCTCTTGCAGCTGCCTCTACTTCTTTCGTCCAAAACAACTGGTCAATCATAATTATGCACTGTGCGGGGAAGGCAAACAACCATTCTTCTCTATTTATTGCATTATCTTCTGGGTAATTCTTGAAGGCAGTCCTGGATTCTTCACGTAAAGAGTTTCTCATAGCACGCTCTACCGCAGACAACCATGTTTCTACGGGGCCCTCGGCAGCAACTGATGTTACAAATGATACCTGCTCGCCTTCAGAACTATTCATGGCTAACATGGAATTTGATTCTCCTTTGACCCCAAATGTCAACGATCGCATGGCGTCGAAACATTTACTCAAATGGGGTTGAACGGCTTGAGGATCTCTGGTTTGAGACAAAATTTCAAGTAACTCGTCGTTTGAAAGAAAATAAAAGCGTGGAAAAGCCATCCTTTTGACTTCAAGGTAATTTTCCAGGCTTCTTTGGACTTCGTCGAGTATTTTATTGCATCTTTCGAATTCAAAAAGGTACATTTTCGGGTTGTCTTGCTCTAAAATTGCCATGATCCGTGGATTATCAAAAGTAGCTTTCATCGTAGTGTTCCAGGTTTTGTCAACTTCTTTAAACAGTTTTGTTTCGTCGGGAAGCTGCTCCTGTATGTCTTCAGCAGAGAAAATTGTCTCCAGGTACATCCAGGTTTTCTGGCATTGTAACCATTCGTCGAAAGTATCAGAAAGTATTGACAAGTTTTTCCCCCATGTTTCGACAGTATCCCGAACCCCCATTATAAACTTTGATCCCATCATTGTTTGTAGAGATACCTGGTTGTCTTCCATCAATACCATCACTTCGTCAAGGGGACCGAGAATGAAGACTTTGTCGCTGTCCCTGTAAGGCAGTACATTGATCTCCATATCGGACCACCCGTCCGCTATAGCCGATACTGATGCCTCTATCTGAGCTTCTCCGGACGCTGCTGCTGATATCTCACCGACTTCAGTCCCGAATGTGTACACCTTCAACTCGACTAATCTTGCCAAGGTGAATGATTGTCCAGACATATACCGCTTTCCGAGGACCTTGAACAGTCTTTCCCAGTGCCTCTCTTTCATCACAGGGTTTCCTAAGTCCATTATGCAAGACATATTCACCTTAAAGTCTTGAATTTTCGTTTTATACAAGTCTGTAACTTCGTTCTTTATTTTTTTGTCGTACAATGACGCATTTTTGAACAGTTCGTTTACCTGCTCGTTCAGTTCTGCTGCTACCATTGTACGAAAATCGCAAGTATGCCACGAATGCAGAGATTCTCCCCATTCTTTCAGCCCATTCCAGACGGCATACCTTAGATCGAACATTGAGCGGGTTTCTTTCAAAATTTTATATGCATATTGAGGTTTTCCAAATGACTTCTGAAAATTGGAATAATCGTTTGCATTCTTTTCTAAGTGCAATAATCGTGATTTCATCCCGTTCAACAAGAGAAGAACCTGCTCCGCCGGAAGAGAGGAGTCGTTAAAGTCGCCCACTACAAGCTCTCCTTGAATCGCCTCTGCGTCTCGGTTTAAATTTGCTATGTTCATGTCTAGCTGTGTTAACATTTCGGGCATCGTTTCGTACACTAGAGTGTTTGCTTCTGCCATCAGCTTTTCATCCTGTACAATCGCATTGCGCATTTCGTCTAGCTGTACTGCATCATCGGAAACGATTCTAACCCTTTGGATCTGAAGCATCCTGTACAAATCGTCAACCAGCTGACAGTCTTGTGCCAATTTTACTTTCGCAGCAGACAAGTTTTTGAAATGGGAAACGAATTTTGAAAAACCTCCAAGACCGTCTGGCGTAGCAGACAATACCTTGATTCTCTCCTTTATAGTCTGGTAGACTATCGAACATTTTTCCCTCGCTAAAGTCGCCAAAGATTTTTTTAAGAAAGCCAAAAAGCCATCGGCGATCGGAATCAAACTATTCTTCAGTTTTCTGCTCTCTACATAAATGCTTCCAATGGCACCACCAGCACGAATTCTTCCTATGTCACGATGCCATCCATTGCAGATACTAATTGATTTTCTAGTTTCGGATATCCTATCTTTTGGAGAGAAAGTGTCCCATTTCTCTGAAAATTTCGACATGTCAAACTCCCAAATTTCTCTTGTAAATTCGAATTGTTTCACGTACTCTGCTGCTTCTCGGAAATCACTTCTTAACTTTTCCTCTATTGTATTGTTCAAAGACTTAAATGATTTATCAGCAACAATCAAACTGCTAGGCTGGTGTCCAGAGTAAACTTTTGGCAGATACGGTCGAAGAGATCTAGAAAATAAAATTCTTGGCACCTGCTGAATAATGTCAATCATTTTCTGGACCTTCGTGTCTAACATTGATATGATATCGTCGGCATTAGGATTAAATTCTGTCACGTGGCCTTTCGCGAATGAAATTATAGCCTCAAACATGCCAGTTTTTCGCTCTAACATTAGCTGTTCCAAAAGATCTGTTTGTGTAGTAATGCTGACTTCCACGAAACTCTCTGTTATCATGTAGTCAATCAGGCGGATGAAATCTCCAAGGGTGTTTGCGTCATTCTTTGCCAGTTTGCACATACGCATTCGCTCTGCCCGCTCCTGTTTCAGGACGACCAAACTTTTGTTTCGGTTTCTTTCTTGTGCATCATAGTCATCCTCTCTTTCCATCAGCTGTCGGTAATGCCTTGCCCTTCTCATAATCGACTCGCATGTCTTCTCGACTAGCCTCTGCAGCTCATCCATCATGTTTTCAAACTGTATTGTGGCGTCCTTGAGGATTTGTTCTTGTTTCTCTGCAAACGCGGATACATTGAACGCTTTTTGAGTTTTGCATTCGTGAACCTTCACTTTGTAGACGCCGGCTAGCTGGGTACGAATTCTCATCATCGGGGCGCAAAAGGCCGACTTGGCCGAAAACAAGCTTTTTGCGACTGCCTGACGTTTTTCGCAGTACAGCTTGAATCTGACGCCGGCAATCCATCTCTTGAACATTTTGTTCACGAGATAATGCTTGAAACATTTGGTGCTTCGTAGAACGTTGAATATAGTTGCTTCGCGCATCCACGTTACCAACGGGGTCACCTCCGTTTGCTGCCCTTTTCCTACTCTGGAAACGCCATCTTCGGACATGATGAAGTATTCTTTGGCGTTCACCTTCGAGCGTTCTACTACCACCAAGTCGTAGGGTCTAAAGTTTCTACCATTGAGAGAATTTGGAGCGCGGTTCAAAAATAAAAATTTAATTGTTGTCGCACTCTTCTGCTGGGCGAAGAACGCAATGCCATCTTCTCCCGTTTTCAATTTTGAAAGCAACGCCTCGCCATATCCCCAGTCTTCTCCTCCCATATTTTTTACAGTCTTGTCTCCAGACAACCGTGTTGGGGATAACGGCTGTCGCATGTAGCCAACTCGGGGAGAAGGCGGTTCTGGCATGATTTCGGTCTGGTTGGAAACCTGTCTAAGACTCCTTCCTGGCCGAAATGCTTTTCTTGGTAACTGATACTCTTCCAGTTCGCGGGGTTCGAATGTGAACATGGAAGAGTTGGTGTGGGCCCAGGCTTCGTGCCTTGGGTTTACCAGATTCCTTATCTGACTTCTCGGTTTCCGGGAAAATCTACCGCCATTAACAATGCGGGGGGCTCTTGCTACAGACTGTTTCTCGGAAGCTGGTGGCTTTGACTGCTTGCCCTTATTCCCCTCGTAATTTTCCCCGAACAGGCGCGGGGAAGCTATCGGTGCTATAAGTCTCCTATCCTTATTTCTACTCATTCTAGACACTTTTATTCCGTAAACGTTTATCAGTTATCCTGTGTGCCTTTGCCTTTGTTGCTTTAATCAAGTCGCAGATTCAACAGTTCACGTTTGTACTATTTTTTTCCCAGGTCTTAAGTCGGGGCTACTCCACCAAACTCCCCAATAGTGCGATACATGTATTTAGATACGAACTTGAATCGTACTCATTAAACAATGTTTTGGATTCATTCCTCCATCATCCAGAGTTGTGTGAGTTAAAATATTATTGCTACAGTATAATTATACTACAACAACAACAAAAACAGCACAACATTCAGACAGCAGGGGTTTTAGGTGAAGTTTCACGCTTCCGGTCCATCGTAGAATTGACAGTTAAAACTCCTCCCATTGCCAATGCTATTGCAGTGTACATTATATCGCTGATCTTGGAGGTTGCAGTCGCTTCGCTTCGGTCTGCCGTTATTAATTTGCATATTTTCCATCAAATTGATAGGCTTGGTAGTGTTTTGTCCCATTATATTACTTTAATAAATACACTGACGATACTAATAAAAGTACGCCTGGGTACGGCGCGGAGCACTTTCAAAGCAGAAGAAGCTCGATTTTTCGATTTTTCGATTGCTGCCGTTTTCAATTGCTTGCTCTTTCGTTTTATTACTGTATTATTTCTGTTGGTTGAATTCTCCCAATAATAATAATAAATAATTTAGTCGAACTACTGACTGATTTTAATTCATCAATCGATCATCATTCGTAATAAAAGAAGAAGACGTAATACCGGTATAATATATTATTATTAATAACACTACAGTAGGTAGACAACCAAGGTTCGTAATACAGTCGGGTTTTGTGTTCATCATTGTCGTGTTGTTATAATTTAGATATTCCTCGTAGTAGACGACGACTATGCTATTAGTCCTCTAGCTGTTCATTATTTGCTATTAGTAGAGAGAGTATTATTGCTTGGTTGTTGTTTTTAACCGCTACAGAAAATAACTGATACGTACTTCAATGTCTTTCGATAAATGATTTGAAACCGTTTCAATGGGAAAAATGGGGATTTTCCATCTTCATTCTGTTTGTAGATTTCGCGACTTAAGATTGCACTCCAAGGGTCTAGGGTTCCCTCCGTGTTGGCGTATCAAACTATTTTGACCTATGAACTTCTCTAAGCGGCCCCCGCCAAGGGACAGGATGCAGAGCAAACGGGTCATTAAGAACCTAAACGACACGTTTATCGACGCCGCTTATGAGGGAAAACTCAACAAGGTCACGGAAATGCTTCGTAAAGGACAGCCTGTGGACGCTTTGCACTCGTATACTGCAACTACGGCCCTGTCTGCTGCTATTGATAGAGGACACTATGCCACCGCTCGTACCCTACTGAAGTGGAGAGCAGACCCCAACCTTCGCCACCCTCGAACTGGAGAAACGCCGCTTCACAGAGCAGCAGCTCGAGGAGATCCAAAGATTGTAAAGGCGTTGTTAGAAAACAATCCACCTTCTGATAGACATATAATAAGCAAAGCGAACCAAAAGCCAATGGCCATTGCCAGGGAGTACCAGTGGTTGGAGGTCTCCGACGTTTTGAGGGAGCCACCGTCACAGCCGATGGTAATAGACGTGAAAATGACCCCTCACACGGCCACTTTCACTTGGAATCCTTGCCTCGACAACGGGACCGATATAGAAGTTTACGAGATTGTTTGGCGCGTGTCCAAGTACCAAAGCCATTACACGACGGGGTTAGACCCTGTAACAAAGGTAAAGTACTGGCACCACAGCGAGACCCACGAGGAAGTCTGGGCTAAGCCGAAGGAGCAGGAAGAAGACCCCGGGACGCACGTCGCAAAAGGGGACGACGCGCCCGTGAAGCCGGGGGGCATCTACGCCAAGCATTGGGTACGCGACGGTACTATAACCGAGTGTAATTATTTTATTGACGGCTTGCACGCCTCGTACCAGTACTTTATGCTGCTTAGGGCGAGAAGCGCTGCGGGCTGGGGAGTGTATTCGCGGGTGATCCCATTTATGTGTGCCGACGACATTACCAACATGCCGGGGACGCCTTTTCTCTGGTCGATGACGGCGAGGGCGATCACCGTTCGTTGGGATCGCCCCACCGTCGAAAACGGTGGGCACATTATACACTATGAGCTACACATGGCCAAGATTGGAAAAACACAAGAGACTGACGAAACGGGCGAGAAGTGTGAAGAATTAGACTGGAAAAGTGTGTCTCATGAAATTCGAGGGGAGCCGGAACCTCAGTTTCGGGTAAACAATCTAATATCTGGCGGATCGTACTGCTTCAAGGTCAGGGGAAGGAACAAGACAGGTTGGTCCCCTTGGGGTGGCACGAGTGACACCTTAACAACCAACTCTTCGCCAAGCCTGCTGCATAGGTCGAAAACGTCGATTACGATCCACTGGATGGACTGGAAACTCGGCTCGGAAGACAATCTGCAAGGTTTCGAGGTACAGGTGTATGACCTTCCAGACCCCCCGGACGAGTTCGATGAGGTAGACTTCACTGGGGACGTGCAGTCGGACGACCTTGCCTGTAGGTTGGGCATAGAAAGTCAGGAGGTGCCGAACTTGCCGTGGAAGACAATAACAAACGATATGTTGGGCACACGGTATCTCCTGGAAGGTCTTCTCCCGGCACGTGAATTTTGCTTCAGGGTCCGCACTTGCTTCAAAGATACTGGGTGGGATGGGTGGGAAAATGCAGGTGAGACGAAGGTGTTTAAAACGAAGGACGCGGAGCCGGAGCCTCCACTGGCGCCAATGTTGGTGGCTGGGATGGTGACACACAATTCCACTCTGCTCCGCTGGGGCGACCCTCGATGCAACGGGCAGCCAATCGACGGTTACAAAATTTTTTATCGTAAGTGTGGGGAAGAAGACTGGACGGAATGTTCTGACGAGTTTATCCCCCGGCGGGACGTTGAAGGCAAGGCAAATGTTGGCATTCATATACTTCCGGGGCAGCACCGGGTTACTGGGCTGGAGTACGACACGGAGTACGAGTATGCAATAAAGGCGCACAACAGCTGTGGCTGGAGTGCTATCGGTGGAGATAGCGAGGGACAGTGCACCCTTGCTCTCGAGCCCCCCGGGGCGCCTATGTGCACCCACCGCACAGATACACTCGCTACGATTACCTGGGAACCGCCCCACCTGACTGGAAGGCCGGTTGACAAGTACGAACTCTTCCAACGACGATGGCGCTTTGAGGGCGGGTTGTATTCCCCGTCATCCTGGGTGATTGTTGCGAAATCCAAGGACAACGTCTACATGACAGCAAATTTAAAAGCCACAGTTGCGTATCAATTTCGTGTTCGTGCCCACACGTACGCTGCCGATTTGCCAGCCCAGTGGAGCCAGCCGAGCGAGGTGAGCGATAAGGTTGAAATGCTGAGGAGGCTCTGATGATGCTGTACTGGTCCTCTGTCAGGGGGTTTCAGCGGATTTTTTGCGACAGTGTAAAATATTTTTTTTGATGGATGTAATTAATTTACAGCCATAATTTTGTTTTTAAGAATTAATTTAATTCATATTCATTCTATCATGGCATGGTATACTTTTAATGCAAAAACGTGCGAATATGACCTTCTTAAAAGTTACGCGTACAGGATTTCGAGTTTCGCTAATGGCCGTAAACAGACATTCGCAAGATTGCTTTGGTGTTGAAACCGGCAGAGTCCTCATCCCCATCTTTATCACGAGCTTGATACAAATATTGCCCATGTCCGTATCTTCGTCCATCCTTCCATTTACCCACAAATACACTCCCATTCCTATAAGTGACTATCCCGTCACCATCTTTTTTGCCAAACAAGAATTGCCCTTCATATTTATCGCCATTTGCTTTTACCAGTATTCCCGAGCCGTGCATGGTTCCTTTTTTCCAATCACCGCTGTACCGCATTCCATCGACAGATTGGTAAACACCATAACCATCTCGAGCATTGTCTTTGAACTCACCATTGAAGAAACTTCCGTCAACAAATTGAAAAATGCCGTTCCCCTCTCGCATACCATTAACCCACATCCCTTCAAACGTACAGCCATTTTCATATTGGTATTTTCCAACACCTTCACGACGATCATTTTGCCACTCTCCATCGTAATACTCGCTATTCCCTTTCTGCATACGATTCCAAATAAATTTCCCCCGTCCATGTCTTTGGTCAGAATCCCAAGAACCTTCATAAAGGTTTCCGTCGCTATAAAGAAATGTCCCAGTACCATGTTTTTTTCCATTTTTCCATTCTCCATTGTATGCATGGCCAACAGCGTATTTCATCTTGCCAATGCCATCGAGTTTGTCCAGTCGAAATTGCCCTTTGTATTCGTTGCCATTTGACCATTTAAAAGTACCTTTTCCGTCCCTGCGTCCATTTTTGAAATTTCCTTTGTAAACGTCACCGTTTCCATATCGAAACTGCCCACGTCCATGTATCCTACCATTTTTAAAGTACCCATAAAATGAACCATCATCTTTGAGCTTTAAAGTACCGAGACCATTTCTCATTCCGTTTTGAAAATTTCCATCATACAGATTCCCCGACTTATGATAATACATGACTCCTGTTCCACCTACTTTATCCTGTTCCCACGTTCCGACATAAGTATCTTGGTTTGAAAATGTAGCTTTACCATAACCATCCCTTTTTCCCATGAACCAGTTACCAACATAAACTTCGCCATCAGGAGTAACCAGTTTTCCCTTCCCATTAAATTTCCCCCTCTCCCACGAGCCAATGTACTTCGAACCATTTGGAAAAGTCCCAACACCCTTTCCATGCCTTCGGTCATCTTTCCACATACCCTTGTAATTCTCACCATTTGGATATCGAATAATACCTTTTCCATTTGCTTTTCCAGATATACAAATTCCTACAAACATTTGTCCATTTGCCTTCGTAAACTTTCCCAACCCGTGATACTTGCTATTTAGCCACCTGCCTTCGTAGGTATCCCCGTTTGTAGACGATAAGGTACCACAACCTGACATTTTCCCGTCTTTCCACTGGCCAATATATATTTCTCCATTTGGGTGTGTTAGTTCACCGTGCCCATCCCTGGACCCTGATTTCCACGTTCCTTCGTACACTCTCCCATCTCTGCTTCGGAATGTTCCATCCCCTTCTCTTACGCCATTTTTCCACGCACCAACGTACGTGTCCCCGTTTTGATACACCATGGTACCACGACCATTCATTGTTCCTTCGAGTAAGTCTCCGGTATATTTTGCTCCACTTTCAAAATTTCGACCACCGTGCCCTTTTCGTATCAGTGGTTTATACGATTTCATTCCATATGACCGCATAGCGTGTAAAGGGACAGTTCTAGGCCGTGCGATGCTCTCAGAAGATGGAGCACTTGCATCATTTAGCATCTTGGCACCTGCAGAGCCGTTGCAATCAGCAGTTCCAGGTTTGTGGCTAGCTTTCATTTTTGATTGTTCTTGACCAGCGTCTAAGCCGCTGAATTTAGATTCACCGTGATTTGTTAAAAGCGATACGTCTTCTGTATTATTTTCACCTAAAGGTCTTTCCATTTCACGCTCAGTGGAAACGGTTGTGTATCCCCCTTTACTTTCTTGGGCAACCTGGCTGTCTTCTTCGTCTATGTTTGTCATGTTGGACTCAAACCAATCATGCAGCGATTTATCCATCAATTTGCATGTTAATAACGGTGTGATTGGCCGGCCTTTCGTCCATTCACGAATTTCTTTATCAATATTCGACTTCTTTAACGGAATGACTGCTGAATCACCAGCATTTAGCGGCTTCAAGTTAGTCAGTCTTTTGACAATTTCGTCACCAACAATTTCTTTCCTGCGTTTCTTGTCTCTCCTTTTCCGCATTTTCCGTTCATAAGTATGTTGTGAAACGGGACCTCTTTGTGCAAAGCGATTTGGCCATTCCTTTCCTTCTTCCCTATCACAAATATCATCCCGATCTTCAGGCAAATGTTGCTTTATTTCGAGTAAAACACTCTTACGAACTTTAAAGAAGGATCTATCAACTGCTGATTGTGGGCGGAGTTCTGTAAGGGTGTTGCGAGCAATCATCTTTTTGCTTTTTGACAACTGACTTTTTTTGGTTTCTGTCACAATTAGTTTTGTTTCCCATTTTTCTTCATATTCTACCGTTAGGTTACGCCCACTGCCCCCCTTTTCGTTTCCACAACTTTGACATTTTGGAAAGGCATTGACAGAATTGTTCTGAAAGCAGGCAGGGCATTGCCATCGATGGGATGTGTCTCGGTGATGTTCTAGG